>CM047809.1:113846207-114056575 GCA_026214975.1 Gentiana macrophylla | reverse complement strand
GATGAAGCAATGCTTGTAAATTTGATTTTCTACACACTCTCACGCTTTTAGTTCTTAATATTGAAAAAGAAGAGAAAATCTGAAAAATAGTTGGAAAAGGAGATATTATTAATCGAAGCTGTTTTTGATCAAGCGTGAAGGTGTAAATACGTGCGACTTGCCTCTTTCTCTTTTTGATTTCTTTTTCTATCTTTTCGATTAACCAATGTCCTATCTAAAAGTTTTAGCCATCTTGTCAATTACTTGACTTAGTCTTTGATTCCAAATATTTCATATAAGTTGAGATAGGAAAATAATTCTAAATTTTAATTATATTTATTGAGTAAATTTTGTGAAATTTCATTTGAATAATAGTTGATAAATAATTTATCAAAGTTATCTACACTTTTTATCTTATTAATTTCTAAGAAAGATATAATTAATATGTTTATAATATTGAAATGATATTTTACTAATTTAAAATTGTATCTACCACTTATATTATTTTATCGTAATTTTTATATATTACGCTTATTTTGCTCGAGGGCGATCAAAGAGCTAAGTGGGGAGTAGTTGATGTGTAACATTTATATGATAAAAATTACGATGTTTTATATCGTTATCGACTCTTTTTATATAAAATATAAGTAATTATAACGAGATAATCTTATAAAATATTAATAGCTATGAATAAATCTAAATACTATAAAAATCTAGTAAAAATGATAAAAAGTTATAAATTTTGTACCGGGTTAATAACCGGAGTGTAAGTGTCGATTCACGTAGGTATTTTTGGTATTTCTGAGACCTTAGGTAAACCAAGACCCAGTAGCGACATTTTATGGAGTAAAATCATATCTTTTGAAGGAATAAAGGAATGCCACGAGATTTAAAGTTCAAAGTGGATCGATGGTTCGTGTGCGCCCGTATCAAGTTATATTTTCAACGAACAAATGGCCCAGTAAAAGGCATTTTCTGAAAAAAGTCTTCATGGAAGTTATAGATCTCCTCAAGAGCTTTCCAGCGCATCTTGAATTATGTCATTTGGAGATCAGAGCTCAAGTTATGATTTTATCAAGTTTGGATTAAGATTGAGAAAAAATCTATCGGATCGATCGGATTTACCTCGGATCGATCGAGGAGACATCATGATTAGACCAGCATGTGGCCTGCGAGAGAATATCCTGGGATAATATTTTTATTCCCGGATCGATCCGATCCGGCCTTTCTCGGATCGATCCGGCAAGGAAAATTTGCCTATAAAAAGAAGCGACATTGCGAGGCATAAAAAGTGTACCAAATATATCTCTTTTACCTCTTTTTAGTAGTAGTAGTATGTATATATATAGGCCTTAAGCCATAAATAAAGTAGTATCGTTGTAATGCTCGAGAAATTACGGAAGATCGATGTTGTTGAAGTTGTTGTAGCATCCGGAAGAATACATCTTACGATTCAATCGTTTATAATCGGGTAAAATTTCTAAAGTATTTATGTTTATTATGTTTGTTTTTATCTTTTAGTATAATGTTAGTAGGCTAAATCTAATAACTAGCCAAAGTTATGTAATCGTTTTATTTCGATCTTTTCGGTAAAGGAATGTTGTCTAAGTAAAATTGAATAAAATTGAGTTAATTGAATCTTTTTCTATTGATAAAGTTTGACTTGAAAGAATTCATAATCTAATTATGAATTGGCGCCTCGTAATTAAGTTATGAACTCGTTAATAGAAAAACCGGAGGGTAAAAATTGGCGAGTGAAAGCGTGACAAGCGGAATCCGATTTCTATTCGAGGCGATTTGTCCTAAAAGATAAATCTTA
Source organism: Gentiana macrophylla (assembly GCA_026214975.1). Lineage (NCBI taxonomy): Eukaryota > Viridiplantae > Streptophyta > Magnoliopsida > Gentianales > Gentianaceae > Gentiana > Gentiana macrophylla. The sequence continues at coordinate 114,054,777 of CM047809.1, read as the reverse complement.
TTAAAACTTGTACTCAAGATCGTAATAATGTTAAATTCATCGATTAATTGAAACTTAAACCGGAAAGTTGAATCGCCCGGCCTTGACAACGGAGCCTTTAAATAAAATTGACCGTTTGTGAGCGGAATGACTCCTTTTATTCAAAGGTAGAATCGTACTCGGGACTGTTCGGAAAAACCGTATGATTGTGGATTTGGGTGATGACAATGGACATATGACAATTTAAATACGCTAATGTGAGGAGGAATTGTTAACCTTAGGAGTGCACCGTTTCATTTACTCAATTAAACCTAATATAAAAAAGAAAGATCGAGCACATTCCATTCCTTTGAAAAGATCGTATAAATCAATTATATAAACTTTGGCTAGTTCTCTAAAAATATATTTGGCATCTATATATTTATATCTATATATATATTTTGCAACTTATGCATATCTATATATATTTATATATCTATATATATTATATTAGAATAAATTTTAATTTATGCATTTATTTTATTTTAAGTTATTAGTTATACGTGTTATAAATTGAGATTTAGATTGAGTTAATAAAAGCTCTTTGGTGTTTAACCACACTTAGAAGAATTACAAAGTTCCACGAGGATACGATACTCGACTCACCATACTAGCACTTCTGATTTGACCCGATACAACTGTTGTCGTTTAGGATTTAGTATTAGCACTAGAAAGGCCACGTCGACTTTTTAGGCGCCGTTGCGAGGAGCAGCGCTAATTTCTTTTTGTGTCTATGGTTACTACTTGTATTAGCTCAAAATTCTAGAGAATAAGTCAACACTTTTCTTATCTCATTTCTAATTTTATTTTATTTGGTACTTACCTTATAGGTAAGTTACCAAATTTTACTACTATCAATTTAGTGTTATTTTCTATTTTCGTTAGTTGATGACCGGAAGTGGTAAGGCCCAGCTCCTCCTTATAAGCTGACATAAACACTTACGAAAGCGGTTAAAGTAGAGAAAGCGTGGTCATACTAGTCGTGGAAATCTGGCGAATCATCTTCAAAAGAAATCACGAAAATGGTGAAGCTAGTGATGAAACAAGCGAACAAAGGCTAGATCATGCTCAGGGCATGGACAAAACCCTGTTAACCTAATAATAATCAAAATAATAATAATAGAGATAATCGAATCGGAACCGAGAATAATCGTAACAATCATAAACCCAAGACCTATTTGTGACCAAACCATAAGAAGAAATCGGACTAATAATCCCATACTTTTACCTAATGAAGGAGGCGAATAATTTGAGATTAAATCTCATCTTTTGGTTTGATTGACACAGAGCCCAATTCTAGGAGAAGATGATGAAGATCAGCATCATCATCTCTATCTTTTGAAGAATTGTGCAATCTGACCAAAAGTCAAAGGTGCTCACAAGGAATTAACAAGGATGACTATGTTTCCTTTTTCTAAAAGGGCGAGCCGAGATTGGTTTATGTCTCTTCCACATCATTCACTTACAAGTTGGGAGGAGATTCAAGCTGAATTTACGAAACAATATTTCACTCTGGGCCGAATTTGGAATTAAAAGTCGAGGTTGCTAATTTTAGACAAGGATCGAAGAAGAAACACTAGGGAATGCAGGAAAGATTTAAAAAGCTATTAAGGCGTGTCGACCATGGTTATTCCTTAGACATGCAAATCCGACTTTTTTGTCGTAAATTAAGAAAAGATTCACGTCTTGATGTAGATCATGCATGTGGTGGTTCTTTAATGATGAGTGAAGCTCAATTAGTTTACGATGCTATAGAAAAGATTTCCAAAAATAACGAGAATGTGGGAAACCGGTTCTAGCACGGAAAAGTAGCTTTGCGAGGAGAATGCACGTCTAACACGGAAGTTCTAGCACATTTAGAAAATTTGAGTAGGAAATTTGATGGATTACAATGAGAATAAGAACCAAAGTTAGGAAAATAGTACACCAATGAATATTGAATCGAGGATAAAATACCACTAGGGATTGAAGAACCGACGGGATACTCGAGAGAGGAGGTGAGTTTTCTTTGACATAGAAATTTAAACAATGCTTACTCAAACTCGTTCAATGCTATTAGAAGAGATCACCCTACTTATCGATGGTGCGAAAACCCTAGCAAGCAAGGACAACCGCCGTATCGAGTTCCATATAGGAACATGAATAATAATCAAGTTTATCAAGAAAACACGTCTAATCGAGAATTTGCCATCATTACCAGATCCTATCCTCAACATACCACTCAAAGTATACGGTAACTCAAAGTTCAACTCAACTGCGAAGGAGTTGAAAAATGGGAAAAACTAATGGAAAATATGATGGGTGTAGTATCTACTCAAGCTAAAAATATAGAAGCGATGGTGACTTTATTGAGTACAGATCACTAAGGACATGAGTTCAATGAAAACATCTATGAGTGGACATGATACCAGGATGAGAGCGATAGAAGCCTCATTAAGGAATATGGAAGATCATTTGAGTAGGGAAGGTGAGCGTAATAGCAGTGAGACCCAGGGAGGATTACCAAGTAACTTTGAAAGGAACCCAAGAGAGGTAAATGTTGTAATTCACGAGAAGTAGGAAGCTCGAGTGGAAGTAAGGGAGTTGAAAGCTTTGGGAATAATGAAGTAGAAGATGACTTAGATGTTAAGAATGATAAAGCTAAAGATGAACTTGAATTCTGAGATGAGGAAGAAGAAATTATAGACAACTTCTTGAAAAGAAATAAAAGTTGAACACGAAAGTGAGAAGGAAAAATGGGTAAAAATCCCAAGGATTACGAAAGATCCCATGGATAAAGACCTAAGGACTTTATTTAAAGAACACATTAGAATGGAAGAAAGCGGAAACAAGAATGAAAAACAGGAAGAAATGAAGGAATCGAAGTAGAGATTGATTAGGGGAACAATTTAAAAGAAAAAATCAAGAACACGAAACATGGCGTGAGTAATACTCAAGGTTTAAGGAAAAGGAAAAGAAAGCGATAAAGGGCCAAGGTTATAGATCTAGAATCTTTACCTTACCCTCTAAAGATCAAATCAAAAGGAAAAAAGCGATAAAAGTATGCTCGTTTCTTGACACTTTTAGTCATATTCAAGTTAATATCACATTATCGAAGCTCGATTAACATACTGCCTATGGAAAATTTAGAAAGAAATTACATCAAACAAGAAAAATTAGAGGAATATGAGAATGTATGCCTAAATGAAGAATGTTCCATAATTCTGCGGCATAAGTTACCACTAAAGCCTGAAAGATCCAGGTAGTTTTACCATTCCGTGTGAAATTGGAGGATTTACTGTTTAAGAAGGTCTTATGTGATCTAGGAAGCTGAGTATAAATCTCATGTCTTATGAGGATTATAGAAAGTTAGGCATAGGAAGGCTTACCAAAGTGAAATGACTCTGCAAATGGCGAGATAGATCAATTAAGTACCACTAAAGGAATTATAAAGGACATATTGGTTAAAGTAGACAAATTCTATTTTCCAGTGGACTTTGTAGTTATGGAAATGGAAGGCGGTTATTGACACCTCTTATTCTAGGTCGTCCATTTCTAGCTACAGGAAGAACTTTAATCGATGTTGAAAGGAGAATTAATCTTAAGAGTCAATGAAGGCGAAGTTACTTTCAATATTTTCAAAGCCATGAATTATGCATCATCGAGAATCATGTTCTTTTATAGAAGATATTCATTACATCATGATAATCGATTTACCAACTTTTGAAGGCAGATTAGAAGAATGCTTAACTCTATCTATCTATAAAGAAGATGAGGAAGACATTGAAATGAAAGAGATAATTCTATCTTTAGATCTGAGAAAGTTTTACCTTTAAACCACCATGGCATAAGCACTTGGAATTAGAACTAGAAGGACCGAGTTCTTAAATCATCAATAGAAGATCCGCCAAAGAATCTGGAATTGAAACCATTACCTTTAAATCGAAATATGCTTTTCTTGAAACTAATAATCTATTACCGATTATTATTTCATCAACTTTAAGCGAGCAACAAGAAGATCAATTACTTAGAATGTTGAAAAAGCATAAGAAAGCTTTTGGATGGACGATTGCCGATATTCGAGGTATTAGCCACGAGATTTGCGTTCATAAGATAATTACGAAGGAAGATGCTAAGCCTTGTATTCAACATAGCGCCGCCTCAACCCAAATTTGCGATTAATTATCAAGAAAGAGGTCATTAAGCTATTAGAGATGGGAATAATTTTCCACTATATCGGATAGTGAATGGGTGAGTCCAACTCAAGTGGTACCAAAGAAAGGAGGTTTCACGGTAAAAGAAAATGATAGAAATGAATGGATTCCAACAAGAGAAATTACGAGGATATCGAATGTGCATTGATTTTAGGAAACTAAATGATCATACTAAAAGATCATCATCCACTTCCATTCATAGTTCAAATGTTGGAGCAGTTAAGTGGTCATAAATATTCTTGTTTCTTAGATGGTTATTCGAGGTTATTCTGATTTTCATTGCGGCGAGGAGATAGGGAAAAGACTACTTTCACTTGTCCTTATGGAACTTTGCGTATAAAAGAATGCCGTTTGGTTTATGTAATGCTCGACTACGTTTCAAAGATGCATGATGGCTATATTTTCCGATATGGTTGAGAAATTCTTGGAAATTTTATGGGCGACTTTAGTGTTTACGGAGATTCTTTTGGTAAATGTTTGTCGCACTTAGAAAGAGTGTTACCTTATTTGTGAAGATACCAATTTGGTTTTAAATTGGCAAAAATGTCATTTAATGGTATCGGAAGGAATTGTTCTAGGCCATAGAATCTACGAAATAGGAATTGAAGTTGATAAAGCTAAGGTTGAAGTAATTGAAAAATTACCACCACAGTTAATCTAAGGACTCTAAGAGGATTTCTTGAACATGCGAGGATTTTATAGGAGATTTATTGCAGATTTTTCAAAGATAGCAAAGCCCTCTAAGTCATTTGCTTGAAAAGGAAGTACCTTTTAACCGATAGTAAATGTAAGGAAGCTTTTCGGACCTTAAAAGCGAGATTGACTCTTGCACCGGTGCTAATAGCACCAAATTGGAATTTGCCGTTTGAGATTATGTGTGATGCCGGTGATTTAGCGGTAGGGCGATTTTAGGACAAAGATATAACAAAATTCTCAAAGCTATTTACTATGCATCTCACACGTTAAGCTGTGACTCAAGCCTGAACTATACAACTACTGAGAAAAGAAGCTGTTATTTGTAATTTTTGCCTTAGATAAGTTTAGATCGTATATTGTTGGTTCTAAGGTAATAATGTATCTGAGACCATTCGACTTTGAAGTATTTCTTTGAGTAAGAAAGATCTGAAACCACGTCTTCTTAGATGGATTCTTTTACTTCAGGAGTTCGATTTGGAAATTAAAGATAAGAAGGAAGTGAGAATGTAGTGTGAGATCATCTAAGTAGAATGGAAAATGATGGAGGAAAGGGAATAGAAATTAAAGATTCATTTCTGATGAACAACTTTTTAGAATAGATACTCCTTCAACCATGCAGTTATTAAAGAATAGAATTCCTTCTAAGGAAATATCACCCTGGTTTGGAGATATCATTAATTACTTAACTTTGTGATTATATTCCGTCTCATTGGACTTAGCGTGAAAAAGAAATTCTTTTATGACTTAAAATTTTATTCTTGGGAGGAAACGGACCTTTTCCGTAAATGTTCGGATGGGATAATCGAAAGTGTGTGCTGATAATGAAATTTTAAGTATCTTATCATTTTGTCATGATCGTGAGGCGAGGAGGTCATCATGGAGGATGGAAAAGCGCTTTTAAAGTTTTACAATGTGGTTTTATTGGCCTCGCTATATAGAGATGCTTATAAATATGTCAAATCTTGTGAATCTTGTCAAAAATGGGGAAATGTATCTAAAAAACATGAAATGCCTATGCAACCTATTTTAGAATGTGAGTTATTTGATGTTTGGGGTATAGATTTCATGGGACCATTTCTATTTCGTTTGGAAAAAGATTTATTCTAGTAATGGTAGATTATGTTTGAAATGGGTAGAAAGTGAAGCTCTTCCCACTAATGATACCAAAGTTGTCATACGATTTCTAAAAAAATATATTTACGTTATGGCATTCGAGGGCTATCATTAGTGATAGAGGTTCACACTTTTGTAATAGACCATTTACCAAGATAATTGAAAAATATGGTGTGCATATAAGTTAGGAGCATACTATCATCCATAAACCGGTGGTCGAGGTAGAGGTGTCTAATAGAGATCAAGTGAATTGTAGAAAAGGCAGGTGGATTCAAATCGAAAAAGCTGAAAGCGATTAAACTAGGCGATGCATTATGGGCATATAGAGCTGACTTTTAAAACACCAATTGGTTGTTCTCCTATAAGTTAGTATTTGGTAAGTCTTGTCATCTCAGGTTGAGTTAGAACACCGAGCCATACGGGCTATTAAATTTTGAATTTCGATCCTAAAAGTGTTGGTGATCATAGATTGCTTCAATTGTGAGAACTAGAAGAATTCCGTCTCGATTCTTATGAAAGCCTTTCGAATCTACAAGGCATACGAAATCCTTTCACGATAGGAGAATCTATAGGCGTGAGTTCCATGTAGGTGATCGAGTGCTCTTGTACAATTCACGTTTAAAGTTATTTCGGAAAGCTTAAATCAAGATGGGCGAGTCCATTTAAAGTAACGAGTTTACAAATCTGGTTTATTGAACTAAGCGATGGAAATACAACTTTTATAGCCAATGGCCATAGAGTAAAGTTATTTGTGGAAGGAGAAGGAACACTTTGAAGGAGAAATAATGCTACTAAGCGATCCTCCGACATAGTAAAAGCGAGAGAAATCAAGAAAGCGAAAGGCAAGGGAGTTAAACTCGGCCGAATACCAGGTGTTCTATCTATCTTTACTCTACTTTTATGTGTTTTATTTATGTTTAAAGTAGTTTCGTCTTTTACGGATAGGCGTAAAAGAAGCTGGATGTCTTTTAGATAGAATAGAAATTTTATATCTGCTTTTGAAATTAGGCTTGGATAAAGATGTCGCGTTTAAAATAGAAGCTTGATTTTGAGAAAAACAAGCAATTGTTGAGAGAAATCGGTGAAAGAACTTTGTAATGGAAATTCGAGAAGTTCGATAAAGAGAAGGGCAAAGTTTTTAAGAAGGTGTAGAAATTTGTGGAAAAAGTGAGCATGAAGGAAATGTAGGAAAGCACAACCAAATCACGGGATGAGTGTTTGAATGTTGTTAAGAAGGAGCGATTAGGTGGTTATCCGAAAATCGATGGAGATCAAAGAGAAAATTGAGCGCCTCATTTCTTAAGATTAGGTTAATGGACGTTATTATGGAAATCTTGAAGATTTAAGATTGGTGGGAGTAGAATTAGATTAAGTTTTGTTTATTTTTGTTTTAAGACTTCAAAAATTTTATGATAAAACTTATTTTTATCATATATGATATAATTAAGGATTATCATACCAAAAATATTTTTTTTTTTTTTTAAAAAGTATTTAAAAAAAAAAAAAAAAAAAGTGGTCGGATCGATCCGACCTAACCCCGGATCGATCCGGAACCTAAAAAAACCTAAAAAGGGACGGGGACCTCCTTCTTCTTCTTCTTCTTCTTTTTCTAAAAACAGCCGCCCCTCCCCTTTTTCCCCTCAATTCGAAATTTTTCCATCAAATCATCACACACTATCACCATTAAACCACACCACTTCTTAAACTTTTCTCATTTTCCACTCCTCTCTTCAAAGTTGCATTTAAATTGAAGAATTTTTCAAGGATAGCTTCAACTTTATTCCGGCGAAATTTCCATCTTTTCCGGCCAAATTTCAACCTTTTCAAGCTTTATAAGGTAATAGTGTAGTTATTTATTTTGTTAATTTCGTTTTCCAAGTTTTAATTCATTTTCAAATTGTTTTGTCACTCACATTTGTCTTGTTGTTTTGTGTTGTTTTGTGTTGTTTTATAATTTTGTCATTATCGTAGAATGGCGAATCATCAAAGCTAGTAAAAAGCGTAAACCGCATATATCCTACCCAAATTCAGTTATAGAAACTAGGCCTTTAATGAAGAAGAATTGGGTACATTAGCTTTGATAGAAGCTGCGTGCATTGCGACTAAACGCCTTTAAGAATAAATTTGGGCGGTGTTTAGTTTGCGATCGAGAGGGTTTAGATTTTGAAGATTTGGGAAGGAGGTCAAAGATATTTTTGAAGGAGGCATTGGATGGAATTAGCCGGTTTAAGGTCGGGAGAAATTAACACCACCTTTGTAGCGAATTTTATTCTTTGGTAGCAACTCACGATGCTACGGAAGATGGTGAGTTAACCATCAACTTTGAGGACTAGGGCAGTGCCCTTTACTCCTCACATTATTAATGCTATTTTTGGTATTCTGACATACCGGAGGCGAGGATTATTATACGAGTTTGGAATTTGGATGAGCAATGCAGACTTTGATCATATTGTTGCGGTAGCCCGAATGAGTTAGATCATTTGCCGTCGGCATGAAAGCAGATTTTCCTATGGGAAATGTATCCGGGATATGAGAGCCATCAAGCGCTTTATTAGTCATACTCTTTTACCCGTCTCGGCATTTTACATCTTTTGGTAAGAGGATTTGTGTATTGCTTGGGCTATAGTTAATGATGTACACTGTGGATATAGGCGAGTGATGTATAGAAGGGCCAAGGAATTTGCCACGGCTGCTAGACCAGCGATCCACATGCCTTTTCCATGTTTTATTTCTTCCTTGTGTCGTCGGATAGGAGTCATGAGCTCCCAAATGATAATTTGATGATGGTAGATGACACACTTATTGGTCTAGTTTACCACTTAGGCGGCGGGAAGAATAAACTTTTGGACCCTAACCGTCAGCGTCCTCGACCTCTGCATCCACTCTTTGTCCTCCTTCATCCAGTCAAACTCAAACTCATCTTCCAAATACCATCACTTATGACATGTTTCAATCCATGGCCTATGATGTTCATCGTGCTAATGCCAATATGGTCAAATTTGTTTTTGCGGAAAGGAATAAATTATGAGTGCGAAGATTTACGTCAAGGCATACGAGGTTTATATCAAATGAATATCTTTGCAAAACCACCGCCTATGCCGAGATGGATATTCCGCTTTGCCAAACCCGACCTTATACCTTGCCCGATTTCATTCCACGATGCCACTCACTCGATTTCCAACAAATGCCACATTCTTTTGGATGTCAAACTAGTGGTGTAGGAGATTTTTCGGCGAGTACTACGGCGGTGCAACATCGAGAATGGGTGGATGCGGATCGTTTGGCCATACCACGATGAGATGGGGAGGCCTTTTTTACGATATCACGAGAGAGATGAGCTCGATGGGACTAGATAGCTCGATACGGATGTCAACTTATTTTCAAGATCCATCCCAAGAATCGACCCGTTCTCAAGCTATACCAAGTTCAAGCCCGTCGTCGGTGAGTGATGAAGAGGAGTGATAATTTTTAAACATTCTATGGTTTTTGACATTGAAACAATTTTATTTATCATGCACGTTTTTCTTTTTTCGTTAAATTTTAAGTTGTTTTGATCATAGTAGGATTTTATTTTAATACGATTTTCATGTTTTCATTTCATATTATGGTACTACGCATCGTGTAGAATAATTTAGCGTTATAACATAATGAAAATGAACCAAAAATTGGAAGAAAACTTGTCACCTAGAAAAACTAAGTTTTTCAAGCAAAATCAACTCGTCCGTGAGCGATAATGTTCGGATCGATCCGACCTTTTACCGGATCGATCCGGCGTGTGTTACCGACGACAACATTCTTGGTTGAGAGGCGGATCGATCCGGCCTTATCTCGGATCGATCCGGCAAGTACAAAAGCGCGCTTAAAGTAGATCTTTTCTACTTTTGCTTGATGGATATATTTCTATAAAGGAAAAAGCGGCGACCAAACATTTGCTCATTCTTTCCTTCATTCTATTTTCAATCTACGTATCAAAAAAATGTCTAACCGATCATCTCCCTCGGTTAATAATTACGAGCCGCATCGCTTTGATGGTGTAGTTCCCGAAGGGCATGCCTCTTGCTTTCATAATGAAGTCCGAGACATCTAAATTTTGTCCGTTCTCTATTACGATGGAGAAAAGGCTTAAACTCTTGAAAAAATTGATCGGTGGGGCGTAATCTAATCCGAGGTTGCGGGTGGAAAAAGTTGATAAGGACTCCCGGAGGTCGAATAAACATTTCGGTTGTTAGAGATTTCTTTGCGTCTCTCACTCGAGATAACGGCGGTAGCCTCATCTCAACTTATTACGAGTTAGGGGCACCGTTATTTCGTTTTCACCAATCATCATAAATCAAATCTATCAAATTCCACCATGTACTTTTGATGAAACCCACACTTGAGTTTCTTTGGGAACTTGGGGATGCATATAATGTTGTAAATCGTCTGCTGAAGCCTTTCGATTCGTATTTCCGTTGTTTGATCATAACTATGATTCTTCAACTCTGGCTTTACCCCGCCATTTAAGGGCTTGAAACGCTTCATTAATTCTCGGATCTATCCAACTAGAGATTTTATGGGGTTACGGACGATGAGATCTTCTTTGTTGTATGCATTATTTGTAGGAGCATACATTGATTGGGGAGTTTTGATTTTTAAGGCGCAATTAATTTTGCGGTAGAGAAAGGCGTAATAGGGAAAACCGCTACCATTTGCACAGGTTATCTCTCACCTTTGTATCCAAGCCTGAATCACGTGCTGAGTTTGCTCTTGGCGAGATTTTTCCATCTCGTGATTCTCAGTTAGGATTACTTCCGGTGGATACTCCCGGATGTTCATCTACGGTTTGATAATCAGTTAGAAGTTATGTTGTTAAGTTGGTAGTTGTTTAAATTAGTTGTTTAATCGTTTGTTGTTGTTTGTTACTTTTATTTATAGTTTGTAATAGTGTTTAATATATATGTCATTTTCTTTAATCAAAATAATATATGGTTGCTAAAAATAATAAATAATAATCAAAATCATATAAAATTTTAATTTTATTTGCAAATTACTTTTTATTTTACTCACTGAACATCGGGACGATGTTAGTTCGTAAGTTGGGAGTGGAAGTAAGTTAGTAAATAAAAATTAAAATTTTCTTATATAAATCTATACTTAATTGCTCAATACTTAGTTTAATTTTTCTTGAAACAAAATAACTAGATAATATATAATTAATATGAATAAAAACAATATAAATTGGTAAGAATAGATTTTAATTAAGTAAAATAAAGTAGATATATTATAATTATATTATATATGTCAATTTTAGATCTTTATAAGATTTTAAGTATATGTAACTATACATAAATATTATCAAGTAGGTTTCATATGAAATTTTAGCAAAAATACTTATATTTATAATAAATTTTTTAGAATAATTTTCTTTGTAAAACGAAATATGAATATGGAATCGGATTAGGAATGATGAGATTTTGACACCACAAAAATTACCTCAACCTTGATTAGAGTGATCAAGACCTCTCAAAATAGCCATTTTGATCATAACCGACCCCTTGGCTTATTTTGGTCCACATTTCCTGAAAATCCCACGCGCGTTTATGCGTCTTATGAAAGGAGATGATAGCACTGTGAAGCTAAGGATGGTGTATGTTGAGGAAAAAAAAAAAAAAAAAAAAAAAAAAAAAAAAAAAAAAAGAACAAAGCACCAAATTTACTGAGAGAATTAATCGAATCACAGGTATCTTCCTTATCTTTGATCGGCGGATATCGGTAGTAGCTTCCGATGATTTGAGTGCGGTAGAGGTGTTATCTAGAAGCGTCTATATCACTATGAGGTATAAAGCTCCGATAAAAATTCGAATCATAAGATCTCAAGAATGATTACGAGTTTAAGGAAACCGGACTCGTAATTTTAGATCGAAAGAGTATTACTCCGATCAATCTTGATGAAGCAATGCTTGTAAATTTGATTTTCTACACACACTCACGCTTTTAGTTCTTAATATTGAAAAAAAGAGAGAAAATCTGAAAAATAGTTGGAAAAGGAGATATTATTAATCAAACTGCTGTTTTGATCAAAGCGTGAAGGTGTAAGACGTCTGACTTGCCTCTTTCTATTTTTGATTTCTTTTCTATCTTTCGATTAACCAATGTCCTATCTAAAAAGTTTGAGCCATCTTGTCAATTACTTGACTTAGTCTTTGATTCCAAATATTTCATATAAGTTGAGATAGGAAAATAATTCTAGAATTTTAATTATATTTATTGAGTAAATTTTGTGAAATTTCATTTGAATAATAGTTGATAAATAATTTATCAAAGTTATCTACACTTTTTATCTTATTAATTTCTAAGAAAGATATAATTAATATGTTTATAATATTGAAATGATATTTTACTAATTTAAAATTGTATCTACCACTTATATTATTTTATCGTAATTTTTATATATTACGCTTATTTTGCTTTAGGGACGATCAAAGAGCTAAGTGGGGAGTAGTTGATGTGTAACATTTATATGATAAAAATTACGATGTTTTATATACGTTTTCGACTCTTTTTATATAAAATATAAGTAATTATAATGAGATAATCTTATAAAATATTAATAGCTATGAATAAATCTAAATACTATAAAAATCTAGTAAAAATGATAAAAAGTTATAAATTTTGTACCGGGTTAATAACCGGAGTGTCGTGTCGATTCACGTGGGTATTTTTGGTATTTTCTGGACCTTAGGTAAACCAAGACCCAGTGGCGACATTTTATGGAGTAAAATCATATCTTTTGAAGGAATAAAGGAATGCCACGAGATTTAAAGTTGAAAGGATCGATGGTTCGTGACGCCAGTATCAAGTTATATTTTCAACGAACAAATGGCCCAGTAAAAAGGCATTTTCTGAAAAAGAAGTCTTCATGGAAGTTATAGATCTCCTCAAGAGCTTTCCAACGCATCTTGAATTATGTCATTTGGAGATCCAGAGCTCAAGTTATGATTTTATCAAGTTTCGGATTAAGATTGAGAAAAAATCTATCCGGATCGATCCGGATTTACCTCGGATCGATCCGAGGAGACATCATGATTAGACCAGCATGTGGCCCTGCAGAGAATATCCTGGGATAATATTTTTTATTCCCGGATCGATCCGGCCCTTTCTCGGATCGATCCGGCAAGGGAAAATTTGCCTATAAATAGAAGCGACATTGCAGGCATAAAAGTGTACCAAATATATCTCTTTTACCTTTTTTAGTAGTAGTAGTATGTATATATATAGGCCTTAAGCCATAAATAAGTAGTAGTCGTTGTAATGCTCGGAGAAATTACCGGAAGATCGATGTTGTTGAAGTTGTTGTAGCATCGGAAGAATACATCTTACGATTCAATCGTTATGTCGGGTAAAATTTCTAAAGTATTTATGTTTATTATGTTTGTTTTTTATCTTTTCGTATAATGTTAGTAGGCTAAATCTAATAACTAGCCAAAGTTATGTAATCGTTTTATTTCGATCTTTTAGGTAAAGGAATGTTATCTAAGTAAAATTGAATAAAATTGAGCTAATTGAATCTTTTTCTATTGATAAAGTTTGACTTGAAAGAATTCATAATCTAATTATGAATTGGCGCCTCGTAATTAAGTTATGAACTCGTTAATAGAAAAACCGGAGGGTAAAAATTGGCGAGTGAAAGCGTGACAACGGAATCCGATTTCTATTCGAGGCGATTTGTCCTAAAAGATAAATCTTATTAAAACTTGTACTCAAGATCGTAATAATGTTAAATTCATCGATTAATTGAAACTTAAACCGGAAAGTTGAATCGCCCGGCCTTGACAACCGGAGCCTTTAAATAAAATTGACCGTTTGTGACGGAATGACTCCTTTTATTCAAAGGTAGAATCGTACTCGGGACGCATTCGGAAAAACCGTAATTGATTGTGGATTTGGGTGATGACAATGGACATATGACAATTTTAAATACGCTAATGTGAGGAGGAATTGTTAACCTTAGGAGTGCACCGAGTTTCATTTACTCAATTAAACCTAATATAAAAAGAAAGATCGAGCACATTCCATTCATTTGAAAAGATCGTATAAATCAATTATATAAACTTTGGCTAGTTCTACAAAAATATATTTGGCATCTATATATTTATATCTATATATATATTTTGCAACTTATGCATATCTATATATATTTATATATCTATATATATTATATTAGAATAAATTTTAATTTATGCATTTATTTTATTTTAAGTTATTAGTTATCTGTCTTTATAAACTGAGATTTAGATTGAGTTAATAAAATTTCTTTGGTGTTTAACCACACTTAGAAGAATTACAAAGTTCCACGAGGATACGATACTCGACTCACCATACTAGCACTCTGATTTGACCCGATCTCGCTGTCGGTTAAGGACTGGTATTAGCACTAGAAAAGGCCACGTCAGTTACTTGGTGTTATGCCTTACCTGCGTGAGCCAACAGGTATATAAGGCTCTGTGAGTTGTATACTGCTCATTCTTGGATGATAATAAAGTCTCTTCTCTTATTCTAGAATATTCCTCTCCTCAACCACTAATTCTTCTCTTCCCTACTTTTCTTGCCCTATTTCGGTTACAGTTAAGCTCAGTGCTTAACAGCCGGACCCAGTCAAACAACCATAACACATTCTGGTTGCTTCCAGAATCTTGATTAATCAGTGCTAATTAAAATTAAAATTTTAGGGTAATTTCGTACAAAAAGTTTGTCAAAAAACATAACACTAATTAACAACTCGAACACAAACACGAGCCATGCTGACGACGTCAGCAGCAACACACACATGGCAAAGCAAAAGCCATCTAACCCTTCCACTTATCTTTCCTTACCACCTTACCCTACCCACACCACCCAACCTTACCCCACTACAGTACCATATTCATCATTCGATATATCACATATTATGTAATTTGTTTCACATTACATATACAATATTTAGATTGTTTTTCTAGCGAACAAACAAATATTACTATTAGGCTAAATCACAAATACAAGCAGTAAAAACACGTTCAGAGGTCAAGGTTCCTATTCGAGAAAGCCTAAGAACAACCGTAGTGGTATAATCCACTTTGAAGGCTATTTTGACATAGGACAACTGAGTGGCAAGCATCGATTGGATGAAAATTGTATATTGATTTTGTAGTTGTTGTCTTATTGATTTGATGTTGTAATGGTAAAAATAAAAAACTCCTTCCAACATCCTTCCACCACCTCCAACATCTCAGATCACCATTGTCGTTGAACACTATCTCACCATTCTAATAACAATTCTTTAATCCTTTAAACAAAAATAACAATTCTTTAATTCCTTATTTATTTGTTTTAGGAAAATGTTTCTTCAATGAAGCACCTGAAAGACATTCTCTTTAATGTTTTCTTCCAAATACCAAAAGAAAACTAGAATCCTGGTTTTACTTTGACGCCACCTAAAAAAGTTTGAAATACAGGGGAATCATTTTTGAACAAAACCACTTGAAAGAACTCAAGCAATCTGAATAATCAAGAAAGTGGTGGCTTTGGATTCTCATAGATTTTTTTAATTCATCAATTTGATAGAAAGAAGAAATTTGGTAAAGGAGGACGGAAAGAAGAGAAACCGGAAATTTTTTCTTCTCTAAAGGAAAGAAGATGAGATGTAATGATAAGTGTTTGTTAGGGAAAATGATCTCTGTCATTATCTAAAAATAAAAATTGAAGTACATATTGTCTAAAAATCATCTTCATTTCACTACCACTATTTTGCAATTGAACAATTTTGGCTCTCTATTCTACCATTAAATAGAGTATGTCCAAAACACTCCCACTACTTTTACTCTAATAAGCTAAATCATCTTGAGCCAAAAGATGCACTAAGGGCACTCTAAGCAGAGTCTTCAAATTTTATCCATAAAATAATATAAAATAATACATATCTATATTTTACAACATCCCAATTCAAAAACCTCCGCAACAGCATCCCTATCTTTATCCCTATAACATTTCAAATAATATTAAATAATACATATTCTATCTCACAACCCTATTTATATACATTAAATATTTATTATTTCACTTCAGCAGGATCTCTATCCCTATCCCTATAATTTTTAATAATTAAATATGTTTAGAGCGTGAACAGTGCATCCCCATAAATAGGGATGCACTGTTCATATCCCTAAAAATAAATAAGGATAGAGACTATACTATGGAAGCTATTTGAAGCAAACTCTATTTTTTATCTTCATTTTAAAGATAAAGACAGTATATATGACACGCTGAATGAGTCTTGCTTATAATTTATAATGTTCTTCCAACCTTACGAGTAAAGGACAAGTAAACTTTTTTTTTATGAACCTTAGACTCTCTCCAATGGTATCACTCAATTTAACTCTCCAAACACATTATTTTTCGTTTCAGTTACACTTTAAAAACTCAACTACTACAATAACATTCTTTATACAACACTCTTACATCGATTTACGTACAATGTCTGACTTTGTTTGTTTTTTTTTAATTGAAGGAGAAAGATGGTCCACAAAATAAAAAAAATGTGTACTTTTCATACTTAAGTTTCCCTTGTTATTTAAAGTAATAGGTAACATATTTACGAGAAAGGTCACAAGTAAACTTGTTTAAGTAAAAAAAAAAATAAAAGAAAAAGGCTTTGTACCGGAAACAATAGGAGGGAATACTCGATTTCAAAAACATTTCAAAATTTCACTCCACTTCTGCTCGCACGCTCTCTCTCTCCCGTCCCCACAGCTTGCCTGAGTAGTTTGAATCTACTCCGTCGGAATTACGCCGGAAAATCTGAATGGCCGAAGCCCTAAGTCCACAGCTTAAGCAGAGAGGGCCGTTTTCTCCGTCAAGCCCTTTCTTCTTAGGTTCGAATGATGACAAATTCGAACGCGCCCAAGCACGCGCTGCTCGTGCTGCTGCAATTCGCCGCAAGTCCGTGGCTGTTGGTGGTCTTCCCCTGTTGTCGACAGATGATTCGTGTCTTGATAAAAGTCAAATTCTCGAATTGTTCCAGAATTGCATCAAGCTCGCAAGTGAAAATGTCTGCTCTTTTTCTTCACTCGCCCTCTCAAAATCTTGTCATTTGTCTGTTGGAATGTCGTCCCAATTTCTTTCCTCCAAAAGTTGTATTTTGATTTGTTTGTTATGTGTTCTATGCAGAAAATTAATCAGAAGAATACTTGGGAGTTGAATTTGATAGACCACCTCTGTGATGTCATTAAAGTTGAGCAGGAAAATGATGCTGAAACCAATTTTCAAAAGGTAAGTAAATTGGTTGAAAGTGAAGTCGACTTCTTTTTCCAGATCTTGGTGTCTTGCATTCCACATCTGTCCTGGCTGTGTTTGTTATATTCTCCATCAGTTTTTTTTTTTTTTGTTAAGCTTCTTCATTTGGATTTTTTCAAAACTTTTTTTCCCTACATTTTGTGCAATTCACCCTTTTGTTGAGGAACTGCCCTCAGTGAATTGTTATTTGTGATTTATATTCTTGGGTTTCAAGTTGAACAAATGTTTAGTCCAATTTAGACATGTTATGCAATATAAAAGATGTTACAGCAGGAATTATAAATTTCTCTTTTGATATTGGTCTATAGAAGTACATGCCTCAAAAAGATTACTTGCAGGATATGCTGATATGTTTAGTTTCTAAATTTGCTCATGTTAAATGAAATTATAATACTAGGCAACTGTTGAGTGATGACAAGTTTTTATATGCTTGAGTTTGCTTTATAACCTCGGTGTGGGGGTTTGCCGTTATTTTCGTGTCTTGTCAATTCCGTGTGATTAATAGCTAGTAATCATGCTAATGCCCTGTAAGTTTTGAATAAGGATGGGGTTTATTACTTGTCTATATATGGGTTATTCTTTTGGGCTTTCAAGAAATTACCTATATCACAATCCTAAGTGCAATTGGGAAAATTAAGAAGCATTTAACTATCATGATCATAGTGCAAAGCATTTGACGCCTGACTTATTTTTTTTTGTCCTTTGTCAGCTAATCCACTAATAAGTATCTCTTGACCATGCAATGCAAATAAAGTTTCTATATATAATGTGTGTTAACATGATTCTCCATGAATTAACATGATTCCGTAGAATTTACTTGTAGGCAAGTTGTACCCTTGAAGCTGGGGTGAAGATATATTCGATGAGAGTAGATTCTGTACATTCAGAAGCATATAAGGTTCTTGGAGGAATGAATCGTGTTGGCCAAGAACAGGAGCAAGGCAAGATAGTTCTTTTATGTTAATGAAAGAAGATACTGTTTGATTTTTATTCTTATCTGTTCTCTATCTTTTCTCTATTTGCATTTACTCTGTATGCATGTATAGATCATGTTATATTAGAGGAATTACTGGTATATGGGGTTTTACCCCTTGTGGAAGAAAATTCCACCTATATACAAGTTATGCAATATTAACGATTTGTCCTTGTTATAGAAAAGGACAACATGGGATAATTTGTGTAGCAGGGTGAGGCATTTTCCCTCGTTGCCCGAGAAATCCACAACATGTGCCTGTTGGAACTTGACTTTCACTCTAAAGCCATCTTTTTTCTGCAACCAATTTGGTTTGAAGACTGATGTACTAATATATGTATTGCATTTGGTGTATGCTGTGGAAATATATGCATTTTCACCGACAATAGTTGCGAAATAACAAGCTTTGTACTTGTAGCAGGGTTTAGAGGCCTCCTAGCCATGTTTGGCTTGTTTGATCTATGGTTATTGGCGATATTAGCTTGGGTGAGCATGGATAAGGAAGGGAAAACTAGAGGCATATTATCCCAAGATTTTCCTGGGGCATTTCAGTGATATTAGATAGAAAATTTATTGGATGTATTCTATTTAGTCTCTAAGCAGATTCCCAGAGTACAAGCTTGCAAAACTTTGAAACACTTAATAATATAGGAGGCCAAGGGACTGGTGGTTTTGTCATTAATCGATATAGTTGTCTCTCTTTTTGATTCATTTATTTATACATCTATCTTTATTGCTTCAGTGTTTGTATAACCTGGCAGCTTTCAGTTTACCATCTTTAGTTGTAAAATTCCACATAGTTTGTCTACGTCGAAGATCTTAATACAAACTAGCCTTTTGAGCTATTTTCTGATTATGTCTATACACATCATTGAACTACTCACTTTTGTTTTCCTAAAGGTTTGTTCTACTTTTGGATCTTGGCCTTCGCATAAGTGATCATTCATTCATTGATCCTGTGATTGTTATTTTGTATGATAGACATTGCTTCAGAGGATGCCACTGATGGCAACAAACAAGAAGAGAGATGCTCGAAGAAAGATGATAAGAAGGTTTTCAATTACATCATGTGATTAGACAACTGTTAGGAATTATTGCATTGTTTCTGTCTAAATCAATGATTTGAATAAATGCAGTTGTCCCCTTTGTCCACGTTGGAATCATCATTTGAGACATTGAATGTCAAAAAATTCGATGGTGAGTCTGCCTGAATTACATTTATATGAGATGCTTCTGATTTTTCATTGGCATTGGTTTCTTTCTTGGGTTTCCAGCGGCATTCTTATTATTGCTATTATGAAACTATTACAATTGTTGTTGTCGTTATTGTTACCACTACTACAACTACTATTAATATTACGTATTCCTAACTATGGTTTATTCCGATAATGATGCTTTCATTACTGTTGTTATTATTGTTGTTGTCACGGAAATTGTTCTATAATTGTAATTACTCTTTTCTTCTTTAGCGGCTTTTGCTGTTGATCCTCTTTATCATCAGACATCTGCACAGTTTGATGAAGGCGGATCAAAGGGTCTTTTGTTGAACAACCTTGGAGTTTATGGTAACTGCCAGGTCCTTTTTGATTCATTGGAAGTACCTGGAAAGTGCACATCTTCACGTGAAAATAATAGTCCAGAGACAATTGATTTATCTTTTGCTCGAGGTGAATCCTTTTGATATAACTGATGTTGCAAGAGTCTTTTTCTTTTTTGCCTTCTTGAGATGTTTATTTTGGATGTACTTTTGAGGTATTGGATTTTTTCTACTTGATTTTGTCTATGTACAGAGTGCATCGAACAGATGGTTTTGCAGATTCCAAAGCTGGATGAAATTTCGCCAAGTCTTCGGCAAATAGTTAGTCAATTTGATGATAATACTCGAAGGTCATATGAAGCATACACTTCTGGTGAAAATTCATATACACCGGTTGATGAAACTTGTGAAGACAATTTTGAGGTGGGTGGCAATGAAGATGTGAATAACGGAACTTGGGATTTGGATCACGATGACCAAGTAAGTGTGGTAGATGATGGAAATGATGGTGGTCCAATGTTACCAGACCAACAAGAGGTACTGCATCTGTCTGCCCCTGCTCCTGGTTTTCTTGTATCAGTAATATAATCAAACTTGAAATGAAAGCATTGCCTTGAATTCTTTCTAGCAGGAATGCGATTCATTTGCTTTTAATCAGTCCGAGGCAGATGACAAATTTGGTCAAGTTGACGACTACTTGTTATTGAGTCTTGGGTTTCCTTCAAAACGAAATGCTTGGGCAGGTCCTGATCATTGGAAATACAGGAAGTCCAAAGGTAGGAACAATAGTATACAGTATTTGTTTATTTTAATGCTTCTTCATTTTTCTTGGTTTTGATGAAAATTTCATTTTAAAGATTCAGAAAATCCGGACAAGGAAAATGAACCTGTATTAAAGGAGAAAAGACCGAAAAATAGAAAGGCTGAGATAGATATTGATTTTACGAAAGCCTTTGAAACGGATATGTCAGCCATTTTTTCTGCCCCGAAGAATCCTAAGTCGATACTGTTGCCAGCTAATAAAGCACCTTGTAATACAAAGCTTCCTGAGGATTGCCATTATCAACCAGAAAGTCTTGTGAAGTTATTCCTTCTTCCAAATGTTATGGTATGTTTAGCATTACCAGCAAATTTCAGAGCACACATTACTTTATTCATAATACAGTCTTTCTTACTTATGTGTTCATATTGTAGTGTCTTGGAAGAAGACAACGGAAAGTCTCTGGTAAGCTTTGCTATTTCACTATTCTTTTTTGATTTTACAAACGAAAAGACAATTCCATGTTGTGCATTGAATATATATTATCGTGTCTGGTTGATTGGACAGATGAATTCAGTGAAAAAGAAGACCAAGAAGGACCAATTCCATCATGGGATGATGACAACGGGTTTGGTGGCTCGTTTGATGATGACAATGGTGTTGAAGATGGTTACAGCAACATTGAGGACTCAACCACTCTTGTCTCACAGCCTCGCCAGGTTGGTTTATCTACGACATTGGTTCATAACAGTTTCCCAGTGTCAGGGCATCGTATGTGCGCTGCATTTACATCTGTGTGCGCATAACAGGTAAACAAGATTGAAGTTCAGTATGACAAAACATCAAAGTTAGTTGATGTTCAGGTTCTCAAAGAAACTCTTTGGGACAGTATCCAGAAAATAACTGCTGCTGCACCTTTACAGGTAAACTTTCTCCATTATTTTTCTGTCATTTTAGAATACCAAGAGAGCATAAAATTTACGTTTCTGATTCATTTACAGACGGAAGCAGATGTGAAAATATCGTTTAAACAAATGCTGGCCACTTTTCCGAGCGATTGTAGAGCTGCAGCATGTATTGAAGATATCTCTCCACATCTATGTTTTATATGCCTTTTGCATCTGGCTAATGAACACGGACTACGGATCATGGGTCATGCTAACTTGGATGATCTCAGCATTTACTTGTAATTGCACATGGCATGTGTGCATAAAGACGGCATGCTTCGTCTTTTTACACATGTCACATATTTAACGGCATTGGTGCAATAGAGAGGGTTAGGGTGCGTGTATGAATTTTTTTGTAGAAACTCTGGTTCAAGCTTCTTCTGTGCTTGATAAATGTGCTCTTTGGTTTTCTTTATAATTATCAGCCTCGAGGCATAACACAATAATGACCGAAAAATATTTCAATGGTGCACGAGTGACAACACGTTCAATAGGTATTACATCATAATCACGGGTGGAAATACGTGTTGCATCACAACCCTTGTTGTGTAAAATTAGGTTGTATTAATTTGATTGTGGCCGAAACATTTCTCTATGTACCAAATCTTAAAACAAAGGACAAAACAAAACCAAACAAATAAGCATATAATTAATCGAGTTGTTTTATGTCTACATCCTAAACTTATACTTGGGACCATCACATGACATTTGAAGGCAAAAAAAACTTAAAGAAACCTAGGAAACCTTCATTCCCTTTTAAATCCAGTTGGGACCACATATTAAATATATCGGTATACATGTAATGTACAATACAAAAAAATCTCTACGTTTATTATATGTGATCATAAGTATCAGAAAGTATTAAAGTAAACATTAAATAATTCGATTATGTATATATATGTATATGGTTGAAACCAATTTCCCTCTTCTACATCGTCTCAACTACTTCTATATCGTCTTAACTATTTTTGTCTCCACTGAAACTTGAACCCGAAATCTTCGGATTAATAACTACAACATTTACTGCTAGGCCAATTTCGTATTGTGTTGCATGGTCTCAACTACTTTTTTGAATAGTGTTTCACATGAACATGTCAAAATCATATCAACATTTATTACGACGAGTCATGACAAGAAAGTAGTATATTTTATTACACTTTTAAGCCCTCCAAATTTTATTAAAATTACTTCCATCCTTTTATTATATTAACTACCGTTAAGTCAACCAATCCCCCAACCTGCCCTGAGTTTCCTTCGGTTCCCTTCCAAGTTATATTTCTCTTTAATTAGTCACTGTCCAGTGTGCAGATCGCCGCCTCCGGCCGACAGTGAAGTGACTTCCATTTCCATATTCTCCTTATCTGGCGGCCAAACCGTCGTGAAGCTAAAATCTTCTACCATCTTGAATAAGGTAATTAGTACAATGCTATATTTTTTCTTTTCACCACAGCCGCCTTCACTTGCTCCGATCTGCACCCGCAAAAGCAAATGTATGTTTGATCTTCAAACCATTGCTTTTTTCTTGTCTTTTAGTAGAACACAGAACACAGAACACTAGAACTCGATTGTTTTGTTTTTCCCTTCTAAAACTAGACCTGGGTTCATTATGCATGTTTTGGTGAGACCTACTCTTGTCTGTAATTTGCATGTGTGTGTGTGAATCTTGAATTTGAGTTCTTTAAGATAAACCCAACCCAGGCCTGGTTCTTGTAATAACAATGATTTACTATATTAATTAAGTGGATGTTATACTCCAATATATTATATAATGAGTTCTAATTAATGGAAATTTGTAGGTAGATTATTCACAAAGATATACATCAACCCGTTTGTCACTAGCTTTGTGTTTGTGTGGAATGATATGCTGTTCCTTATCCGAAAGATATTGGAGATGAGAGTGAACTTGATGAAACGCAAGCATTCCTAAAAGTAGACAATTTGTGCTCTATAAATAAATAGTAAAATTATAAAACTGGAGAAAGGAGAATAGTGGGTTGTGGGGCAGTTATCGAACAGGAGAATAGTGGCCATGATGAGTTATTTTTCTGTAAATAAAATTGAAGGAAACGTGGGGATATTGCAAGGAGTTGTGTGATCAAGGTGCGGCAGTTTTTTTTTTTTTTTTTTTTTTTTTTTTTGAGGAAAAAGGTGCGGCAGTTATATATATATTTTTCTTTTGTTTTATGCTTTTTCATATTTATTTTCCGGGTTTGGGTCGGGTCAATTAAGAAAAACGGGTAATTTGACGGTTTTTTCCTTGAAAAAAAAAAATATATACTAATAAAATGCACGTGCGTTTTTAAATAAAACAAATATTTTTGTACTTAAGAAAATTTGAAATGTAGTAATATTACATCCATTGTTAAGGGTATGTTTGATTTCTAAAGTAATTGCATATTGAATATGAAATTTAAATTAATTGAATTCATGCTTGATGTAATTATTTTATATCTCTTTCTCATGCACGCTGAATAAATATTTACATGTTACGTTTATCTTTGCTTTTAATAGGATTAGAATTTTTGGTTATGAAATTGTATATTTGATTTGAACATATAATTAAGGGGCTTGCCTCAAATCTTTGGTACATGTTTTTTTGTGTGTGAATATTTTATAAGTTTATCCTAGCCTAAATAAATAATACCATCAAAATCACAGGCATTCAAATAGTCTTGTATGCAATTTTAAATATATATATTTTAATTTAATAGTTTTATTTTATTTTATTTTAGTTGCGAATAATATTTGTTTTGAAATTTATTGTCAATCATGTGTAGATGGAGAATTATGATTGATGAGTAATACAAAGTTCTATTTCTTGTATAACGATCGATAATTTAAAAGGAGCATGTCATGATATTATCTTAAGCTTGATAAGAATTGATAAATAAATAAAAAACGACTATATTTGATAGAAAATAAATACCTTAATAAATAATGAGAAACATGTTATGGTAGAAACCAACTAACAATATCAGTCATATGTTACATCAAGAATTAGATAATTATATTTTTATCATTATCGGTTATATTAGATAACTATGACATTGTTCAGTTTCTGATTAAATATTATTCAAATATATGTGGTGAAAAACTTATTTATGATTTTAATATTTAATCTTATTAACATATAAAAGAACACACAAAGATACTTCAACTTGATTGCATGAATAAATAAATATTTTATTATGATACAATAAGTTTTTTTGAAACAGATACAACAAATATTTATGCTAGCTATATCAGTATACATGAATTTTATTTGTTCATGCATAATTATATACTTATGTTATATGATGATAATAATCTTTGTATTTTAAGTTATATAAGGATGAATAATACTATATACAATCATTTTTTGTTTGTATTTATTCTATGAAAATTGTTAAGTAGTGGGAGCAAAGTCCCACATCGTCATTTTAGCTTTAAGAGCCGACAATGGCTTACTATATAATAGGGTTGAGCCTATTATTTTAAGATGTACCAATTAAGAAAAATTCTCAATTGTCTTAAGTTATTTTGACTTTTGTCATTAGGCTTCACGAAGGTTGTAGCTTTTATATTTCTCCACTATAGAAATATACTCTCTTTTGCCCGTGGATGTAGGTCATATTGCCAACCACGTAAATATAATGTTTTGTCTTTTTTCTTCCGTTTATTATTTTGTGTTGCCGTCGTTAAGGGTTATCGCTCGGGTTTGTTTTTCTTAACAAACTGGCCGGTATCATAGCCAAGGTTTTGAAAATTATCCATTATGACTGTAATTAAGTATCATTTTGAGAAGTTTGAAAGAAGTCAACTTCGAGGTGTGGCAGTTGAAGATGGAGGTCGTGTTGATTCAGGATAGCTTGGATGTTGTGCTACTTGGGAATGAGGAAAAGCCATAGAATATGTGAGATGATGAGTTTGCTGGTCTCAACAAAAAGGTCAGGTTAGGTATACCACTCAAAAAAAAAAAAAAAGGTATCATCTTATGTCTTTTTGATGAGGTTTAAGAGAGCTAGCCACTAAGGTTACTAAGAGAGCTAGCCACTAAGGTTACTGGTAAAGATTGGTGGGGAAAATTAAAATCCTTGTATATGGAAAAAAAAATGGAGGATATTCTTTATTTAAAGCAGAGTTTGTGTATATTTCGTCAGTATGAAGGGTCATCTATATTACCTCATTTGGATGAATTTGATTCTCTGCTTACGGATTTGAGTAATGTAGATGTTAAGATTGATGATGAGGATCAGACCATGTTGTTATCGTGTTCACTTCCCTAATCGTCTACGCATATTATAGAAACAATGCTTTATGGTAATGATATTATTTCTTACAAGGAAAGTAAGTCGATATTGAAATTGAAAGATCGGATTTATAAAGATGTAACCAAGGGAAATAGTAGTCATGCAGACATGTTGGTAGTACGGGGCAAATCCATTAAGAAAGATGCATATAGTGAAACTTTTGATTTGAATCCCAGACGTAAAAATTTGATATGCAATTATTGTGAAAAGATTGGGTATATCAAATCTAATTACTTTCGACTTAAGAACAAAGGAAAACGTAAAGAAAAGAAAGGGGATTGAAGAAGAGTCGGCTCAGGACAGTATCATAGAAGATGAAAGTGATTGAGAGATTTTCTTTGATGCTAATAAATTAAGGTCTGCTAATCAATGAATCTTGGATTCTGGTTGCCCGTATCATATATGTGGGACTGGTTTTTCATGTATGAGTCAATTCAAGGTGGAGTTGTTTTGATGGGACAATATGCAAGGTTGCCGATATTGGTATGGTTAGAATCAAGACTCATGATGGTGTTGTCAAAACATTTACGCGAGTCAGTCATGTTCCGAATTTGAAGAAAAATCTCATCTCTTTGGGCGTATTTGAGACTCTTGGAGATAGGTACACTGCTGAAGATGGAGTTTTGAAAGTAATTAAATACGCTCTAGTTCTCATGAAAGCTTACATGTATGGTAGTTTGTGTATTTTACAGGGATCCACAGTCATTGACGCTTCTGCAATCTCTACATCATCATCATGTTAAATCTATGAGAAGTGAATGTCAAGCGTGAAGTTTTCGTATAATTTAATGTTAAATAAATTTGAAAAATGGTGTTTGTTGCAAAATATGACACAAGCTAGGTGGTAAATTGTCCAATTTAAAGATAAGGGGCAAGTCTCAAACTTGACCCAAACATAGGGGTGAATTGCGCTAATCACTCATTTTATTAAAGTTGGAAAACTTGTTATTTACAAATGTAAGAGCCAGCTAATTCTGCGGTTTGAAGATCACCGTAAAACGAATTGATCTGAGTAGAGGAATAAGTACAGAGTGAAATCTTTGGACTATGGAGGAAGAAGAGCAGGGATTGTAAAGACAAGTATGAAGAAAAAAAAGTAGTGACAAGACTAGGATTTAGAGCAAAAAGGGGCCATTTAGGCTTGTTTGAGGCTATCTTTTTTCTTGAAGAAAATCTAAGTAGTATGAGATGATAGAGTGCATGAAAGTTTTGCTTAGAAAAGATATATTGATGCTGCCTT
Organism: Gentiana macrophylla; assembly: GCA_026214975.1. Taxonomy (NCBI): domain Eukaryota; kingdom Viridiplantae; phylum Streptophyta; class Magnoliopsida; order Gentianales; family Gentianaceae; genus Gentiana; species Gentiana macrophylla. The sequence continues at coordinate 114,027,704 of CM047809.1, read as the reverse complement.
TTGTTGCTGTCCTGTCTACATTTTTTCTTCCAATAGAGAGAAAATACAATATGAGGTCCTAGACATAAGTGTTCGGATCCTCTGCAGTGACTACATGTTGTTACGGTGTTATGAGGTGTATATCACGAAAAAACGACGTTAATATGATGTGTGTGTGTGTGTGTGTTTTATCACATCAAACCAAAACAACATCGTTTTGGTGATGTACACAACACAACATGATGATGCTGGAAACCGTCTATTAATCAATATGGGTCAATCTCCTATATGATAACAATCCGAAACCCTAGAAACCCTAGTTTTTGCCAAAGAGGGACGTGTTGTTTTATCTATTTAGACTGAGCTCTCCAGTTATTTCTAGGAGTTGTCTACGTATCCAATCGTTGAATTGGAATCAAGTCATCCGTAGTTCCTTAGGGTTGCTTATATAGGTGGCCTCTCGCCCCTATTACTTGTTGGGTAAGTATTATAATCAATTATTATACCCTAAGGATATATACGAATAAATCCCTATTATTTAGAGATAATTATTGACACATTAAATGCCACGATTGGAGTCATCATGCCTTAGGATTCTTTCCTTATTGATCTCTGATTGCCCCTCATGTGGAATAACAACCGGGGAGCGGCCTGCGTCCAGCCCCCAAAACTACTATGTCCGAACTGGACAATTCCTCTTTGCCAGACCTTGGCCGACCTGCGGTGGCTGGAGGAGGAATTTGTACCGACCACCGACCTGTGGTTGATGATCTGCCCTTAGTTCGGCTTCCGGGGCCCCTGACCCTTATAGCCCTAAGGTTAAGGCCTAATCATTAATTAAGACCCCCAAGGGTGACACATGGCATAACTCGGGTCGGGTATCATCATAAGCCCCCCAGATCTGACTTTGCTTTGTTAGTTGGTCAGATCTGCGTTACTCTGGCGGTTCGGCCGATATTATCCGACCTCACGTTTTGAATCGTCCAACTGCCAGCTGGCAGTCTATTAAAACTAGCCATCATTGCATCTGCGAGATACGAGGCGTTTTTCACTCCTTTTCATAACTGACGTCGCTTGCACGTCAGGAAGGAGGTTATAAACCCGTCCCTTCACACAAGACTTTCCCTCTTCTCGTCTTTACTATTAAATTGAAGATTTTCTTCAAGATCCTCTGCAGTTACAAGTAAGCCTATTCTCTAACTTTCCTTGTACTATTTTCTCTATTTCTCCTTCCTCCTTGCGTTTCCCAGTTTATGAGGGCGAGTACTGCTTCGAGCAGCTCAATAGATAGGGAGTTCGAGTCCCATTCCGAGTCTGAAAACGAGGTTAACCAACCATTTATCCAATTTGAGGGGCCAATTGACATTCCGGCCGTAAACACCATCGCTGCTCGCCGACAAATCGAGCAGATCGTTACCGATCAGCCCCCTTCTAATCCATATCGATATCATTCAAGTTTCGGTTTTACCTCCTTACGTCAGTGTCTCAGAGCCCATATGACTGCTAGAACGGCCATTGGTTGCTTTGGAGTTAGATCCAAAATTACCCAGGATGATGTCCTGGAGACTTGTACTACATATCATATTGACCTGGATCACTATGCTCCCTAGCTTCCTGGCGGAGCAAGCATGTATGCTCATCAGCCCTCTGAAGGGTATTGTACCGTGTACAAAGAGCCTTTCACCTGTGGTCTAAGGACCCCTTTCTGTCCCGCCTTCCTTGCCGTACTAAGGCATTACAACCCGAGTTCTGCTCAGATCGCACCTAACGGAGTTAGGGTGATCATAGGTTTTGCAATCTTTTGTAGATTGATGGATATAGAATTCTCCGTAGACCTTTTCAGGACGTTCTATCAGCACAAAAAGGTCATGAACCATAACGGGTGGTACTATTTCCCACGCCGAACAGACCACCGAAGACTCGTTCCATCTTGAATAAGAGGAAGTCCTCTATTCACGAGTGGAAAAATCACTTCTTTTTCATTCGCCATGACGGACATCCTGAGCTGGCTGGCTGGAACATCCTTCAGCTCCCCCTGATGTGTGTCCCACTACAGTCGGTGAACGCTTGTTGAACGATATTGCCGACGCCAACATTCTACTAGACTTTGAGCACTGGCCCGCCGAACTGATAGAGGCTGCTCGCTTATCCAATTCCGGCCCTGAGCCCTATCAGAGGCTTACTCAGGAAGAGTATAATCATCGTAGGATTTTTCTTTTTCCTTGTGATTTTTTTTATTTTTTTATGCACTTGTGTGATTTTACCCTTTCTTTTAGATTTGCTCTGACACTTTCTATGTTCTCTTAGTGGCCGATGTTGCTGACATCTTCGAATAGGCGTTTGGGGAAGAAGAAGATGTGCCTGTGCATGCTGAGCTACATCAGAACTTGGAGGCTCCAAAGTGTGGTGAGCTAGAGCTGAATCGGCTAATCCACGAGGTCAACCACGAAGTTCCCGCTGCGAGGATCTTCAACGAGGCGCCAGCCTCCTCGGCACACGGCAGATCGAACAGAGGGAAGATAGCCTGATCATCCTTGATGTCTCTGACGCTGGTGAACAGGCCCGACATCGTTCTTGATCTGGGCGAAAGAGGCCTAGGTCTGGTCAGGAGGCTTCTGAGGGGACATCGGGCTCTTCGGCCGAGTTCTTAGCTGAACTGCCAGATAAGGATCTGGCATCTTTTATGTGTTTTTGGATCTTTCCGTTTCCTGTTCGCTATCTTTGCAAACCGTACTGACCCTGTTCGTCTTAACTTTGTTATTTCCAGGTTGTTAAGGCCGGGAAGGAGGTTCTTCATCGCCTCAACAATTTCTCCGTCCAAAAGGGCTCATTGGAAAAACGTATTGTTGATCTGTCCGCCAGCCGCAACAAACACAAGGATGAGTCCTTGTCTAAAGATGCCCAAATCGCTGATCTGGATAAGGTCATGCAGGCTCAGCAAGCCGAGCTGAATGAGCTGCGAACTGCTGGTGCTGCTCGGGAGGAGGTACTGGCCAAGCTTCAGGCTGATCGCGAGGGGCTGGAAGCTGCGATGCCCGGACGAATCGCTCAGGCTATTCATGAGTACAAAAGCTCACCTCACTTCACCGGAGCTCTGATGGTCTTGCTTGGCTCGATCCTGAGCCATGGGTACACCCTAGGTGTTAATCAGGGTAAGGAACAGTGCCCTCAGCTCGTTAAATCTGATCTTCAGCATGGGAGGCTCTGCAAGCCCGGTGGCAATGAGCTGTATTAGGCTAGGCTTAGAGAATTCCAGGATGGTGAGGACTTGGCCGAAAAATATGGTCGCAGACCTGCTGCCCATCAGACCAGCACCTCCTCGGCTCAGCGTTCTGGCACTCCCACAGATCAGCAACAAGATTCTACTGCCAATCATTAGAATTAGGCTTTTGCTATTTCGAACAGACTTTGTTGAACAATCTTCTGCAATAATTTTCAATTGTTGTTTGCAATAACTTTTTGTTTCTTAACTATTTGTGCTTATTTTAGCACTAGTTCTGTAATTAACATCTTTTTTTCTGGCTTTCAGCCCTTCAGTGATTTGGGTTTTTTCCCTTTTTGCTTTTGTTTTGAGCATATAGGCTTACCCCCCCGAGGAACATCATTTAAGAAGTTTCATCTCTGAATGGTGATCTTCAGCTTGCACGAGTCTTGAATGATATTTAGCGCTGATCGTCTTTCCAGCAGACTTGGAAAGTTTGATTGTTCAAACTGTTGAAGTGTTATTTGGCGCTGAACGTCTGTCGTGCAGATATATAGTTTTCCCTTGGCAAGCTTTTTCCTGAATCCGACATGCGGTTCAATTCTTCTACTGAGTTTGACCTGCGGATCAGTTCGTTGGGTCTGTCCTGCAGACTTAATTTAGTTTGTCATTTGCAAACTTGTTCTGAGAACGACCTGCGGCTCAATTCTTCTACTGAGTCCGACCTGCGGATCACTTCGTTGGGTCTTTCCTGCAACTTAATTTAGTTTGTCATTTGCAAACTTGTTCTGAGACCGACCCGCGGTTCAGTTCTTCTACTGAGTCCGACTTGTGGATCAGTTCGTTGAGTCTGACCTGCAGACTTAATTTAGTTTGTCCTTTGCAAACTTGTTCTGAGACCGACCTGTATCTCAGTTATGATCAATTAAATACAATAAAGAATGCACATGTGCAAAAGAAGTATTTATTTAATATCTGATGTTTGAATACATCTTATTGAGAAATCAAAAATTAACAATGCGTAAATAAAATCTGGAACATGTCCTAGACATAGAACTTCCTCAAGTTAGAGGCATTCCAGCTGCGTGGTACTATTTTGCAATTCGCATCAGCTAGCTGATATGCCCCTTTTCCATGTACCTTGGCCACTTTGTACGGACCTTCCCAGTTCGGATCAAGCTTCCTCTGAGGTAGTTGTCTGCTAACCTCGTTCTTCCTGAGCACTAAATCTCCTTCTCTGAAGTAAGAGTGTTTAACTCGGGAGTTGTAGTACTGAGAGATTCGTTGCTTATGTTTTGCCATTCTTATGAAGGCCACATTCTGAGCTTCTTCCAGGTCATCTTTGGAGTGTCTGAGCTCGGTTAACTGGTGATCTTCTGAGTAGAGCATGGCTAATTTCGATGATAGGCCGATCTCGGCTGGGATCACTGACTCGCAACCATATGCTAGGCTGAAAGGGGTCTCTCCAGTGGCCGAGTTGGGTGTTGTTCTATACGCCCATAGGATGTTGGGCAAGTGCTCAGTCCAACTTTCTTTTTCTTCCTCTAGACGTTTTTTCATCCCTGCCTTGATCTGCCTAATGGTCTGTTCGACCTGTCCATTAGCTTGGGGGTAACCCACTGAGGTGAAGTGCTGGGTGATGTGCAATTCATCACACCATTCTCTGACAATCCTATCTTCAAATTGAGTCCCATTGTCTGAAACTAAAGTTTTTGGTATTCCATACCTGCACACTATGTTTTTCTACAGGAATTTCTATATCTGCTTCCCTATTATTGAAGCTAGCGGTTCAGCCTCAACCTACTTGGTGAAATAGTCCACCGCTACGATCAGGAATCGGACATTGCCTGGGGCTCTCGGGAGCGGCCCCACTAGATCTACCCCCCATTGGTCGAATGGCCAAGGGGATACCACTGGGATCATGTCTTGGGATGGCTGATGTGTCAGGTTATCATGCACTGGCATGATTTGCACTTTTCTACCAATTCCTTGGCATTTTCCAACATTGTTGGCCAATATTAACCGAACAGCCTGCATTTCCTTGCTAAAGTCCGAGCTCCAGGGTGGTTTCCACAAATGCCCAAGTGTATTTCTCTGAGAAGGTAGTTCCATTCTTCACTTGTTACGCATCTGAGCCAGGGAGCAATATACGATCTGCGATAAAGTACTTCTTCGAACAGCGAGTATCTAGTCGCTAAGAGCTTCATTTTCCTGGCCTGAATCTTGTCCTATGGCAGGACGTTATCTCTAAGATACAACACAATGGGATCCATCCACGTACTGGATTGTCTGATCGGCTGGACAGCCTGCTGCTCATAGCTTCTCTCCTTCAATAGCTCCACCAACACTTTCTTCTCCGACAGAAAGTTTGAGGCCAATTTTGACAAGGCATCTGCCCTTCTATTCTCAGTTCGAGGTATTTGGTCAACCTGGACTTACCGAAACTTTTCTAGGAGAATTCTAGCTGTTGCTAAGTACTTCTTCATAGGTTCCTCTTTAGCCTTGTACCCCCCGTTTATATGATTGACCACGAGCTGTGAATCGTTATACACCTGCAGGTGGCCTGCCCCGAGCTTGTTTGCCAATTTAAGTCCTGTGATTAAAGCTTCGTATTCAGCTTCATTATTGGTAGCTTTGAAATCAAACCTTAGTGCATAGGGAAACTCCTCCCCTTTTGGACTGACGAGTAAGAGACCCGCCCCTGCTCCATCCTTACTTGATGCACCATCAACGTACAAGTTCCATTGATGTAATTCTGGTTTCTGCTGATCGTCTTCTAGGCGAACAGATATTCCTTCAGCCAGGAAATGTGCCAAGGCTTGCGCTTTGATGGCAGTTCGAGGTCGAAATATTGTGCCAATTCGACAACCCATTTTGCTAACCTCCCTGAAGTTTCTGGTCGTCCCAATATTTGCCATAGTGGTTGATCAGTGATCACGGTAATGGGATGGGCCTGGAAATAAGGTCTCAACTTCCTTGAGGCATGCACTAAAGCCAATGCTAATTTCCGCGTTTAAATATCTGATCACTGGTCCGTGGAGCGCTTTACTTACAAAGAAAACTGGTATCTGTTGCCCACTTTGTTCTTTAACACGCCGCTGCGCTCGTGATTTCTCACGCCATGACCAAGTAGGCGAACAACGGTTTCTACTACGAGGGTGTCAAGGTGGGCAGCTCAGCTAAGTACACCTTCAGTTCGTCGAGTGCCCTCTGACTCTGGTCATCCTAATGAAAAGGACTGGCCCTTCTCAAAATTTTGAAGAAGGGCAAAGCACGTTGTGCTGATCTCGATAAGAATCTGTTCAAAGCCGCTATTCGTCCTGTCAGGCGCTGTAACTCTTTTATATTTTTTGGTGGAGACATGGTCTTTAGTGCCCCGATCATATCGGGGTTTGCTCGGATTCCGTCTCTGGATATCATGTATCCTAGGAACTTCCCTGATCTGACCCAAAATGTACACTTCTTTAGGTTGTGCTTCATCTGAGTTTCCCTTAGAACTCCAAAGACTTCTCTGACATCGTTCAAGTATTGGTCAAGAGACCTGCTCTTGATCAGGAGGTCGTCTACGTACACCTTCATACATCTCCCTATCTGATCGGCAAAAATTGTGTTAACAGCCCTCTGATATGTTGCCCCCGCATTCTTTAGTCCAAAAGGCATAGTGACGTAGCAGTACGTCTCAAATTTTGTTACGACATGATCTGGTGATAACCCCTGTACGCATCTAAGAATGCGAACACTTCGTATCCTACCGTTGAGTCTACCAGCCGATCAATTTTGGGCAAAGCATAACAATCCTTTGGACATGCCTTGTTAAGATCCGTGAAATCTACACACATCCTCCAACTCCCATCTGGCTTCTTGACCAGCACATGGTTTGCTAACCATTCTGGCTATATTACCTCTTTAACTATATTGGCCTGTAACATCTTGGTTACTTCTTGCCTAATTGCCTCAATCCGCTCAGGGGCAAAATGCCTTTTCTTTTGCCGAACAGGGTTTCTTCTGGGATCTATGTTCAATTTATGAACTGCCAGGTCAGGAGATAGTCCTGGCATATCTTCTGCTCTCCAAGAGAACACGTCTCTGAATTCTCTCAGGATGTCTACCAAGGACTCTTAGTACGGAAGGGGAATCCATGTCCCAACTCTAACTGTCGAGTCTTCATGTTCGTCCCATAGACGAACAGCTTGTGTCTGGTCTTCAGATGACCAGCTCTCTTCGTCTTCAGGGAGTAGTTCTTCAATACTGACCTGTTGGACCATTACTTTCCCATTTATTGTCGCGGTGTAACAGCTTCTAGCCATTTCCACATCTCCCCTGATCTCTATCGAACCTTCACCCGTTGAAATTTTCATGCTAACATGAGCTGGTGAGATTACAGCCCGGAGATCGATAAGGGCTGGTCTTCCCATAATCACGTTGTAAGCCGATGGCGCCTTTACCACCACGTAATCTACCATAGGGTCCTGCCCCTGGTCCTTTCTCCAAAAGTAGTGAGGAGCTTGATCACTCATAGCGGGTGAACTGGAGGTCCGGCGAAGCCGAACAGAGGAGCTGAAACAGGGGTCAGATCAGCATCCTTCAATTTCATTGCCTTGAAGATGTTATAGTAGAGGACGTTCACAGCACTGCCAGTGTCCACGCATATCCGCCATGTTCGATTTTTATTGATCACCACTTCAATTACCAATCCTTCGTTGTTAACCACCAAGGGTAGTGAATCTCTTGGACCATACTTAACTTCTCCCGACATTCTTTACCTTTTGTTCGTATAGGTAGGAGCAGTAGACCTGCTACTATTCGCTTCTTCAGAATTTCTCGAGTTGTTCGAGCGGTTCGGCCCCCCTGAGATTGTATTGATCGTGTTCACAGGGTGGTTATCTGGTGGACCATCAGGATCTGAGGAACGGTCCCTTCTCCTCCGATACTCTTCTCGCTGTTATTCTGGCGCTTAAATTCATGCAGTCCCCGTGGTTCGGCCTGTTGAGACCAATCTACGACCACATCAAGTTTTCCTTCCATTACTGCTGCATCAATATCTCGGATTAAATCTTTGCACTGTTCTGAGTCATGCCCAACATCTTGATGATACTTGCAATACTTATTGGGGTTTTTGCTTTCTCTGGACCCCTCATTAGGGGTGGAGTCCTAGCTATGCCTTTTCTTTGCATGATCGCAAGGACTTGTTCGCGAGGCCTGTTCAGCAGAATGAAGTCTCTGTCCTGCAGAGCTCCCTTCTTCCCTAGCCGATCAGAGATGGGCGCAGTTACCTGACGTGGCCTTTCCTAGTGCTAATACCAGTCCTTAACCGACAGTGTATCGGGTCAAACTGTAGTGCTAGTATGGTGAGTCAGAGTATCGTATCCTCAGGGAACTTTGTAATTCTTCTAAGTGTGGTTAAACACCAAAAAAGAAACATTATTAACTCAATCTAAATCTCAGTTTTATATACAGATAACTAATAACTTAAAATAAAATAAATGCATAAATTAAAATTTATTCTAATATAATATATATAGATATATAAATATATATAGATATGCATAAGTTACAAAATATATATATAGATATAAATATATAGATGCCAAATATATTTTAGAGAACTAGCCAAAGTTTATATAATTGATTTATACGATCTTTTCAGTGAATGGAATGTGCTCGATCTTTCTTTTATATTAGGTTAATTGAGTAAATGAAACGGTGCACTCTAAGGTTAACAATTCCTCCTCACATTAGCGTTTAAATTGTCATATGTCCATTGTCATCGGTCCAAATCCACAATCATTACGGTTTTTACGAACAGGTCCCGAGAGTGCGATTCTACCTTTGAATAAAAGGAGTCATTCCGTTCGTCAAGCGGTCAATTTTATTAAAAGGCTCCGGTTGTCAAAGCGGGCGATTCAACTTTCGGTTTAAGTTTCAATTAAGCGATGAGTTAACATTATTACGATCTTGAGTACAAATTTTAATAAGATTTATCTTTTAGGACAAATCTGCGCTTCGAATAGAAAGCGGATTCCGTTGTCACGTTTTCACTCGGCCAATTTTTACCCTCCGGTTTTTCTATTAACGAGTTCATAACTTAATTACGAGGTGTCAATTCATAATTAGATTATGAATTCTTTCAAGTCAAACTTTATTAATAGAAAAAGATTCAATTAGCTCAATTTTATTCAATTTTACTTAGACAACATTCCTTTACCGAAAAGATCGAAATAAAACGATTACATAACTTTGGCTAGTTATTAGATTTAGCCTACTAACATTATACGAAAAGATAAAAAACAAACATAATAAACATAAATACTTTAGAAATTTTACCCGATTACAACGATTGAATCAGAAGATGTATTTTTCCGGATGCTACATCAACTTCAACAACTTCGATCTTCTGGAAATTTCTCGAGCATTACAACGATACTACTTATTTATGGCTTAAGGCCTATATATATACATACTACTACTACTAAAAAAGTAAAAGATATATTTGGTACCCCTTTATGCCTGCAATCGCCTCTATTTATAGGCAAATTTTCTTGCCGGATCGATCCGAGAATGGGCGGATCGATCCGGGAATAAAAATCTTATCCGGGATATTTCTGCTGGGGGCCACATCTTTGGTCTAATCATGATGTCTCCTCGGATCGATCCGAGGTAAATCGGATCGATCGGATAGATTTTTTCCAATCTTAATCGAAACTTGATAAAATCATAACTTGAGCTCTGGATCTCCAAATGACATAATTCAAGATCGTTGGAAAGCTCTTGAGGAGATCTATAACTTCCATGAAGACTTCTTTTTCAGAAAATGCCTTTTGCTGGTTCATTTGTTCGTTGAAAATATAACTTGATCTGGCGTCACGAACCATTGATCCTTTGAACTTTAAATCTCGTGGCATTCCTTTATTCCTTCAAAAGATATGATTTTACTCCATAAAATGTCGTCACTCCGGGTCTTGGTTTACCTAAGGTCGTAAAATACCAAAAATACCCACGTGAATCGACCACGACACTCCGGTTATTAACCCGGTACAAAATTTATAACTTTTATCATTTTTACTAGATTTTTATAGTATTTAGATTTATTCATAGCTATTAATATTTTATAAGATTATCGTTATATTTTATTATATTTTATATAAAAAAAGTCGATAACGTATATAAAACATCGTAATTTTATCATATAAATGTTATACATCAACTACTTCCCACTTATTTCTTTGATCGTCTCGAGCAAAATAAGCGATAATATATAAAATTACGATAAAAATAATATAAGTGGTAGATACAATTTTTAAATTAGTAAAATATCATTTCAATATTATAAACATATTAATTATATCTTTCTTAGAAATTAATAAGATAAAAAGTGTAGATAACTTTGATAAATTATTTATCAACTATTATTCAAATGAAATTTCACAAAATTTACTCAATAAATATAATTAAAATTCTAGAATTATTTTCCTATCTCAACTTATATGAAATATTTGGAATCAAAGACTAAGTCAAGTATTTGACAAGATGGCTCATATTTTTTAGATAGGACATTGGTTAATCGAAAAGATAGAAAAAGAAATCAAAAATAGAAAGAGGCAAAGTCGTGCGTCTTACACTTTCACGTTTGATCAAAACAGATTTCGATTAATAATATCTCCTTTTCCAACTATTTTTGATTTTTCTCTCTTCTTTTTCAATATTAAGAACTAAAAGCGTGAGTGTGTGTAGAAAATCAAATTTACAAGCATTGCTTCATCAAGATTGATCGGAGTATTACTCTTTCGATCTAAAATTACGAGTCCGGTTTCCTTAAACTCGTAATCATTCTTGAGATCTTATGATTAATTTTTATCGGGAGCTTTATCATTCATGTAGTGATATAGGGCGTTTTAGATAACACCCATCTTGCACTCAAATCATCGGAAGCTACTACCGATATACATCGATCAAAGATAAGGAAGATACAGTATTCGATTAATTCTCTGTAAATTTGGTGCTTTGTTTTTTTTTTTTTTTTTTTTTTTTTTTTTTTTCACCTCAACATACACCATCCTTAGCTTCTGTGCTATCATCTCCTTTCATAAGTACGTACAAACTCGTGGGATTTTCAGGAAATATAGACCAAAATAAGCCAAGGGTCGGTTATGATCAAAAATGGCTATTTCGAGTGAGGTCTTGATCACTCTAATCAAGATTGAGGTAATTTTTGTGGTGTCGAAAATCTCATCATTCCTAGTCCGATTCCATATTCATATTTCGTTTTACAAAGAAAATTATTCTAAAAAAATTTATTATAAATATAAGTATTTTTGCTAAAATTTCATATGAAACCTACTTGATAATATTTATGTATAGTTACATATACTTAAAATCTTATAAAGATCTAAAATTGACATATATAATATAATTATAATATATCTACTTTATTTTACTTAATTAAAATCTATATTCTTACCAATTTATATTGTTTTTATTCATTTTAATTATATATTATCTAGTTATTTTGTTTCAAGAAAAATTAAACTAAGTATTGAGCAATTAAGTATAGATTTATATAAGAAAATTTTAATTTTAATTTACTAACTTACTTCCACTCCCAACTACGAAATAACATCGTCCGATGTTCAAATGAGTAAGATAAAAAGTAATTTGCAAATAAAATTAAAATTTTATATGATTTTGATTATTATTTATTATTTTTAGCAACCATATATTATTTTGATTAAAGAAAATGACATATATATTAAACACTATTACAAACTATAAATAAAAGTAACAAACAACAACAAGCGATTAAACAACTAATTTAAACAACTACCAACTTAACAACATAACTTCTAGCGATTATCAAACCGTAGATGAACATCCGGGAGTATCCACGGAAGTAATCTGGCGAGAATCACGAGATGGAAAAATCTCGTCGAAGAGCAAACTCAGCACGTGATTGATTGGATACAAGGTGAGAGATAACCAGGCAAATGGTAGCGGTTTTCCCTATTACGTCTTTCTACTTTGCAAAATTAATTGCGATCTTAAAAATCAAAACTCCCAATCAATGTATGCTCCCACGGTCAATGCATACAACATGCAAAGATCTCATCGTCCGTAACCCCATAAAAATCTCTAGTTGGATAGATTCGAGAATTAATGAAGCGTTTCCAAGCCCTTAAATGAGGGGTAAAGCCAGCGAGTTGAGGAATCATAGTTATGATCAAACAACGGAAATCTGAATCGAAAGGCTTCGCAGAGACGATTTACAACATTATCGTATCCCCAAGTTCCCAAAGAAACTCGAAGTGTGGGTTTCGATCAAAAGTACATGGTGGAATTTGATAGATTTGATTTATGATGATTGGTGAAAAGCGAAATAACGGTGCCCCTAAGCGTAATAAGTTGAGATGAGGCTCACTGTCGTTATTTGAGTGAGAGATGCAAAGAAATCTCTAACAACCGAAATGTTTATTCGACCTCACGGGAGTCCTTATCAACTTTTTCCACCCGCATGACCTCGGATTAGATTACGTCCCCATCGATCAATTTTTCAAGATTTAAGCCTTTCTCCATCGAGAATAGGAGAACGGACAAAATTTAGATGTCTCGGGACTTCATTATGAAAGCAAGAGGCATGCCCTTCGGGAACTACACCATCAGGTGTATGCGGTTCGTAACTATTAACCGAGGGAGATGATCGGTTAGACATATTTTGGTACAGAGATTGAAAATAGAATGAAGGAAAGAATGAGCAATTGTTTGGCTGCTGCTCTTTTCCTTTTATAAGTATATCCATCAAGCAAAAGTAGAAAAGATCTACTTTAAGCGCGCTTTTGTACTTGCCGGATCGATCCGAGATAAGGCCGGATCGATCCGGCCTCACGAACCGATAATGTTGTCGTCGGTAAACACACGCCGGATCGATCCGGTAAAAGGCGGATCGATCCGGAACATTCTCGTTCACGGATGAGTTGATTTTGCTTGAAAAAGACTTAGTTTTTCTAGGTGACAAATTTTCTTCCTTTTTTGGTTCATTTTCATTATGTTATAACGCTAAATTATTACTACACGATCGTAGTACCAAAATATGAAATGAAAACATGAAAATCGTATTAAAATAAAATCCTACTATGATCAAAACAATTTAAAATTTAACGAAAAAAAAAAAACGTGCATGATAAATAAAATTGTTTCAATGTCAAAAACCATAGAATGTTTAAAAATTATCACTCCTCTTCATCACTCATTTCGACGTGGCTTGAACTTGGCATAGCTTGAGAGCGGGTCGATTCTTGGGATGGATCTTGAAAATAAGTTGACATCCGCATCGAGCTATCTAGTCCCATCGAGCTCATCTCTCTCGTGATATCGAGGAAAAAGTGCCTCCCCATCTCATCGTGGTATGGCCAAGCGATCCAGATCCATCCATTCGATGTTGCATTTGCCGTAGTACACGTCGAAAAATCTCCTACACCACTAGTTTGAAATCCAAAAGAATGTGGCATTTGTTGGAAATCGAGTGAGGTGGCATCGGTGGAATGAAATCGGGCAAGGTATAAATTTGGGTTTGGCATCATTGCGGAATATCCATCTCGGCATAGGTAGGGTTTTGCGGTATATTCATTTGATATAAACCTCGTATGCCTTGGCGTAAATCTTGAGACCATAATTTATTCCTTTCATAAAAAAACACCATATTGGCATTAGCACGATGAACATCATAGGCCATGGATTGAAACATATCGTATGTGATGGTATTTGGAAGATGAGTTTGAGTTTGATTTGGATGAAGGAGGGGGCAGTGATAGATGGAGTAGTAGGTCGAGGACGTTGACGGTTAGGGTCCAAAAGTTTATTCTTCTGCCGGCCTAAGTGGTAAACTAGGACCAATAAGTGTGTCATCTACCATCATCAAATTATCATTTGGGAGCTCGGGGACTCTGTCGACGACACAAGGAAGAAATAAAACATGGAAAAGGCATGTGGATTGCTGGTCAGCGATCGAGGCAAATTCCTTGGCCTTCTATACATCACTCGCCTATATCCTTTGGTACATCATTAACTATAGCCCAAGCAATACACAAATCCTCTTTACCAAAAGATGTAAAATGCCGAGACGGGTAAAGAGTATGACTAATAAAGCGTTTGATGGCTCTCATATCCCGGATACATTTCCCATAGGAAAATCTGTTTTCATGCCAGACGGCAGTGGGATCTAACTCATTTGGGCTAGTGAAACAATATGATCAAAGTCTGCTGGCTCATCCAAATTCCAAACTGTATAATAATCCTCAGTCTCCGGTATGTCAGAATACCAAAAATAGCATTAATAATGTGAGGAGTAAAGGCCTTCGCCCTAGTCCTCGGTCAGCCGTGTGAGGTTAACTCACCATCTTCCGTAGCATCGTGAGTTGCTATCAAAGAATAAAATTACGCTACAAAGGTGGTGTTAATTTCTCCCGACCTTAAAGCGGCTAATTCCATCCAATGCCTCCCTTCAAAAATTTCTTTGACCTCCCTTCCCAAATCTTCAAAATCTAAACCCCTCTCGATCGCAACTAAACACCGTCCAAATTTATTCTTAAAGGCGTTTCTAGTCACAATATGACCTTGATTCTATCAAAGCTAACGGCCAATTCTTTCTTACGTTAAAGGCCTAGTTTCTATAAGCTGGAATTTGGGTAGGGATATGTGGTTTACGTTTTTACTAGCTTTGGATGATTCCGCCATTCTACGATAAAAGAAAATTACAAAACAACACAAAACAACACAAAACAACAAGTACAAATGTGAGTGACAAAACAGTTGAAAATGAATTAAAACTTGGAAAACAAAATAACTACACTATTACCTTATAAAGCTTGAAAAGGTTGAAATTTGGCCGGAAAAGATGGAAATTTCGCCGGAATAAAGTTGAAGCTATCCTTGAAAAATTCCTCAATTTAAATGCAACTTTGAAGAGAGGAATGGAGAATGAGAAAAATTTAAGAGGTGGTGTAGTTTAATGGTGATGTTGTGTGATGATTTGAAGGCAAAAAATTCGAATTGAGGGGAAAAGGGGAGGGGCGGCTGTTTTTAGAAAAAGAAGAAGAAGAAGAAGAAGGAGGTCCCCGTCCCTTTTTTAGGTTTTTTTAGGTTCCGGATCGATCCGAGGTTAGGTCGGATCGATCCGACCACTATATATATATATATATTTTTTTTTTTTTTTTTTTTTAAAAAATATTTTTGGTATGATAATCCTTAATTATATCATATAAATAACATATATGATAAAAATAAGTTTTATCATAAAATTTTTGAAGTCTTAAAACAAAAATAAACAAAAACTTAATCTAATTCTACTCCCACCAATCTTAAATCTTCAAGATTTCTATAATAACGGTCCATTAACCTAATCTTAAGAAATGAGGCGTTCGAATTTTCTCTTTGATCTCCATCGGGATTTTCGGAAAACCACCTAATCCTTCCCTTCTTAACAACATTCAAACACTCATCCTGTGATTTGGTTGTGCTTTCCCTACATTTCCCTTCATGCTCACTTTTTCCACAGCTTCTACACCTTCTTAAAAACTTTGCCCTTCTCTTTATCGAACTTCTCGAATTTCCATTACAAAGTTCTTTTAGTCTGATTTCTCTCAACAATTGCTTGTTTTTCTCAAAAACTGAAGCTTCTATTTTAAACGCGACATCTTTATCCAAGCCTAATTTCAAAGCAAAGTATAAAAATTTCTATTCTATCTAAAAAAGACATCCAGTTCTTTTACCTACATCCGGTAAAAGCGAAACTACTTTAAACATAAATAAAACACATAAAAGTAGAGTAAAGATAGATAGAACCTGGTATTCATTTTGAGTTTAACTCCCTTGCCTTTCAGTTTCTTGATTTCTCTGCTTTTTACTTTGTCGGAGGATCAGTTAGTAGCATTATTTCTCCCTTCAGTGTGGTTCCTTCTCCTTCCACAAATAACTTTACTCTATGGCCATTGGCTATAAAAGTTGTATTTCCATCAGTTAGTTCAACAGCTCCAGATTTGTAAACTCTCGTTACTTTAAATGGACCTGTCCATCTTGATTTAAGCTTTCCTGGAAATAACTTTAAACGTGAATTGTACAAGAGCACTCGATCACCTACATGGAACTCACGCCTATAGATTCTCCTATCGTGAAAGGATTTCGTGCGTTCCTTGTAGATTCGAGCGTTTTCATAAGAATCGAGACGGAATTCTTCTAGTTCTGTCAATTGAAGCAATCTATGATCACCAACAGCCTTAGGATCGAAATTCAAAAATTTAATAGCCCAGAAGGCTCGGTGTTCTAACTCAACTGGGAGATGACAAGACTTACCAAATACTAACTTATAGGGAGAACAACCAATTGGTGTTTTAAAAGCTGTTCTATATGCCCATAATGCATCGTCTAGTTTAACTGCCCAGTTTTTTCGATTTGAATCCACTGTCTTTTCTACAATTCTTTTGATCTCTCTATTAGACACCTCTACCTGACCACTGGTTTGCGGATGATAGGGCGTTCCTAACTTATGCGTTACACCATATTTTTCAATTATCTTGGTAAATGGTCTATTACAAAAGTGTGAACCTCTATCACTAATGATAGCCCTCGGAATGCCATAACGTGTAAATATATTCTTTTTAAGAAATCGTATGACAACTTTGGTATCATTGGTGGGAAGAGCTTCGAGAAATTTTTCTACCCATTTGAAACATAATCTACCATTACTAGAATAAATCTTTTTCCAAAAGATATAGGAAATGGTCCCATGAAATCTATACCCCAAACATCAAATAACTCACATTCTAAAATAGGTTGCATAGGCATTTCATGTTTTTTAGATACATTTCCCCATTTTTGACAAGATTCACAAGATTTGACATATTTATAAGCATCTCTATATAGCGTAGGCCAATAAAAACCACATTGTAAAACTTTAAAAGCGTTTTCCATCCTCCATGATGACCTCTCGCCTCACGATCATGACAAAATGATAAGATACTTAAAATTTCATTATCAGGCACACACTTTCTCGATTATCCCATCCGAACATTTACGGAAAAGGTCCGGTTCCTCCCAAGTAATAAAATTTTAAGTCATAAAAGAATTTCTTTTACATTTGCCAAGTCCAATGAGACGGAATATAATCACAGGTTAAGTAATTAATGATATCTCCAAACCAGGGTGAAATTTCCTTAGAAGGAATTCTATTCTTTAATAACTGCATGGTTGAAGGAGTATCTATTCTAAATAGTTGTTCATCAGGAAATGAATCTTTAATTTCATTCCCTATCTCTTCCTCGAGTCTCCATTTCGCTTAGATGATCTCACTCTTACATTCTCACTTCCCTTTTTATCTTTAATTTCCAAATCGAACTCCTGAAGTAAGAGAATCCATCTAAGAAGACGTGGTTTCGCATCCTTCTTACTCAGCAAATACTTCAAAGCTGAATGGTCTGTATACATTATTACCTTAGAACCAACAATATATGATCTAAACTTATCTAAGGCAAAAATTACAGCCAACAGTTCCTTTTCTGTAGTTGTATAGTTCAGTTGAGCTGCAGTTAACGTGTGAGATGCATAGTAAATAGCTTTTAGAATTTTGTTATATCTTTGTCCTAAAACTGCTCCTACCGCTAAATCACTGGCATCACACATAATCTCAAACGGCAAATTCCAATCTGGTGCTATTAGCACTGGTGCAGTAGTCAATCTCGCTTTTAAGGTCTGAAAAGCTTCCTTACATTTACTATCGAAGTTAAAAGGTACTTCCTTTTCAAGCAAATGACTTAGAGGCTTTGCTATCTTTGAAAAATCTGCAATAAATCTCTATAAAATCCTGCATGTCCAAGAAATCCTCTTAGAGTCCTTAGATTAATGGTGGTGGTAATTTTTCAATTACTTCAACCTTAGCTTTATCAACTTCAATTCTATTTCGAGATTCTATGGCCTAGAACAATTCCTTACGATACCATTAAATGACATTTTTCCCAATTTAAGACCAAATTGGTATCTTCACATACGTTGCAACACTCTTTCTAAGTGCGACAAACATTTACCAAAAGAATCTCCGTAAACACTAAAGTCGTCCATAAAATTTCCAAGAATTTCTCAACCATATCGGAAAATATAGCCATCATGCATCTTTGAAGCGTATTTGGAGCATTACATAAACCAAACGGCATTCTTTTATACGCTTAAAAGTTCCATAAGGACAAGTGAAAGTAGTCTTTTCCCTATCTCCCCTTTGCAATGAAAATCAGTAAATAACTGAATAACCATCTAAGAAAGCGAGAATATTTATGACCACTTAACTGCGTTCCAACATTTGAACTATGAATGGAAGTGGGTGATGATCTTTCTTAGTATGATCATTTAGTTTCTAAAATCAATGCACATTCGATATCCTGTAATCTCCCTTGTTGGAATCCATTCATTTCTATCATTTTCTTTTATTGTGAAACCTCCTTTCTTTGGTACCACTTGAGTTGGACTCACCCATTCACTATCTCGATATAGGAAAATTATTCCCATCTCTAATAGCTTAATGACCTCTTTCTTGATAATTAAGCGCAAATTTGGGTTGAGGCGGCGTTGCGGTTGAATACAAGGCTTAGCATCTTCCTTCGTAATTATCTTATGAACATAAATCTCGGGGCTAATACCTCGAATATCGGCAATGATCCATCCAAAAGCTTTCTTATGCTTTTTCAACATTCTAAGTAATTGATCTTCTTGTTGCTCGAGTTAAAGTTGATGAAATAATAATCGGTAATAGATTATTAGTTTCAAGAAAAGCATATTTCGATTTAAAGGTAATGGTTTCAATTCCAGATTCTTTGGCGGATCTTCTATTGACGATTTAAGGCCGGTCCTTCTAGTTCTAATTCCAAGTGCTTATGCCATGGTGGTTTAAAGGTAAAACTTTCGTATCTAAAGATAGAATTATCTCTTTCATTTCAATGTCTTCCTCATCTTCTTTATAGATAGATAGAGTTAAGCATTCTTCTAATCTATCTTCAAAAGTTGGTATCGATTATCATAGACAGAATGAATATCTTCTATAAAAGAACATGATTACGATGATGCATAATTCATGGCTTTGAAAATATTGAAAGTAACCGTCTTCATTGACTCTTAAGATTAATTCTCCTTTCGAACATCGATTAAAGTTCTTCCTGTAGCTAGAAATGGACGACCTAGAATAAGAGGTGCGAGAATAACCGTCTTCCATTTCCATAACTACAAAGTCCTTTGGAAAATAGAATTTGTCTACTTTAACCAATATGTCCTTTATAATTCCTTTTAGGTACTTAATCGATCTATCCGCCATTTGCAGAGTCATTTCGATCTTGGTAAGCTTTCCTATGCCTAACTTTCTATAATCCTCATAAGACATGAGATTTATACTCGCTCCTAGATCACATAAGACCTTCTTAAATGTAAATCCTCCAATTTCACACGGAATGGTAAAACTACCCGGATCTTTCGAGTTTAGGTGGTAACTTATCTTGTCGCAGAGTGCGGAACATTCTTCATTTAGGCATACATTCTCATATTCCTCTAATTTTTCTTGTTTGTGTAATTTCTTTTTGAAATTTTCCATAGGCGAGTATGTTAATCGGTGCTTCGATAATGAGGATATTAACTTGAATATGACGAAAAGTGTCAAGGAAACGAGCATACTTCTTATCAGCTTTTTTTCCTTTTGATTTGATCTTTAGGAGGGTAAGGTAAAGATTCTAGATCTATAACCTTTGGTTCCTTTATCGATTTTCTCTTTCCTTTTCCTTAAACCTTTGAGTATTACTCACGCCATATTTCGAGTTCTTGGATTCTTTCCTTTAAATTGTTCCTGAATCAATCTCTACTTGATTCCTTCATTTCTTCCTGTTTTTCATTCTTGTTTCCATTTTCTTCCATTCTAATATGTTCTTTAAATAAAGTCCTTAGGTCTTTATCCATGGGATCTTCGAGAATTCTAGGGATTTTTACCCAATTTTCCTTCTCACTTTCGGGTTCGAACTTTTATTTCTTTTTCAAGAAGTTGTCTATAATTTCTTCTTCCTCATCTCAGTAAATTCAAGTTCATCTTTAGTTTTATCATTCTTACCATCTAAGTCATCTTCTACTTCATTATTCCCAAAGCTTTCAACTCCTTACTTCCATGAGCTTCCTACTTCTCGTGAACTACAACATTTACCTCTCTTGGGTTCCTTTCGGTGTTACTTGGTAATCCTCACAGGGGTCCTTGTTATTACGTTCACCTTCCCTACTCAAATGATCTTCCATATTCCTTAATGAGGCTTCTATCGTTCTCATCCTGGTATCATGTCCACTCATAGATGTTTTCATTGAACTCATGTCCTTAGTGACTGTACCAATAGAAGTCACCATTGTTTCTATATTTTTAGCTTGAGTAGATACTACACCCATCATATTTTCCATTAGTTTTTCCCATTTTTCAACTCCTTCTGCAGGTTGAGTTGAACTTTGAGTTACTGGTATACTTTGAGTGGTATGTTGAGGATAGGATCTAGGTAATGATGGCAAATTCTGATTAGACGTGTTTTCTTGATAAACTTGATTATTATTCATATTCCTATATGGGCTCGATCTGGCGGTTGTCCTTGCTTGCTAGGGTTTTCAGACCATCGATAAGTAGGGTGATCTCTTCTAATAGCATTGAACGAGTTTGAGTAAGCATTGTTTAAATTTCTATGCTTCTGAAGAAAACTCACCTCCTCTCTTGAGTATCCTGTCGGTTCTTCAATCCCTAGTGGTATTTTATCCCGATTCGAATATTCGGTTGGTGTACTATTTTCGAACTTTGGTTCTTATTCATTTGTAATCCATCAAATTTCCTACTCAAATTTTCTAAATGTGCTAGAACTTCCGTGTAGGCGTGCATTCTCTGCAAAAGCTACTTTTCTAGTGCTAGAACCGGTTTCCCACATTCTGTTATTTTTGGAAATCTTTTCTATAGCATCGTAAACTAATTGAGCCTCACTCATCATTAAAGAACCACCACATGCATGATCTACATCAGCACGTGAATCTTTTCTTAATTTACGACAGAAAAGTTGAATTTGCATGTCTAAGGAATAACCATGGTCGGGACACGCTCTTAGTAATTTTTTAAATCTTTCCCAGGCATTCCCTAGTGTTTCTTCAGATCCTTGTCTAAAATTAGCAACCTCGACTTTTAATTCCAAATTCCGTCCAGGAGTGAAATATTGTTTCAGAAATTCAGTTTGAATCTCCTCCCAACTTGTAAGTGAATGATGCGGAAGAGACATAAACCAATCTCGGGCTCGTCCTTTTAGAGAAAAAGGAAACATAGTCATCCTTGTTAATTCCTTGTGAGCACCTTGACTTTTGGCTGTATTGCACAGTTCTTCAAAAAGATAGAGATGATGATGCGGATCTTCATCATCTTCTCCTAGGAATTGGGCTCTTGTGTCAATCAAACCAAAAAGATGAGATTTAATCTCGAAATTATTCGCTCCTTCATTAGGTAAAAGTATGGGATTATTAGTCTGATTTCTTCTTATGGTTTGGTCACAAATAGGTCTTGGGTTTGGCGGATTGTTACGATTATTCTGGGTTCCGATTCGATTATCTCTATTATTATTATTTTGATTATTATTAGGGTTAACAGGGTTTTGTCCATGCCCTTGAGCATGATCTAGCCTTTGTTCGTTTGTTTCATCACTAGCTTCAGCCATTTTCGTATTTACGTTTGAAGATGATTCGTCAGGATTTCACGACTAGTATGACCACGTTTTTCTCTACTCTTAAGCGCCTTTCGTAAGTGTTTATGTCAGGCTTATAAGGAGTGAGTGGGGCCTTACCACTTACGGTCATCAACTAACGAAAATAGAAAATAAACACGAAATTGATAGTAGTAAAATTTGGTAACTTACCTATAAGGTAAGTACCAACGAAAATAAAATTAGCAATGAGATAAGAAAAGTGTTGACTTATTCTCGAGAATTTTGAGCTAATACAAGTAGTAACCATAGACACAAAAAAGAAATTAGCGTCGGTCCCGGCAACGGCGCGAGAAAGGCGACGTGGCCTTTCTAGTGCTAATACCGATCCTTAACCGGCGATGTATCGGGTCAAAGCTGTAGTGCTAGTATGGTGAGTCGAGTATCGTATCCTCGAGGAACTTTGTAATTCTTCTAAGTGTGGTTAAACACCAAAGAGCATTATTAACTCAATCTAAATCTCGGTTTTATAGCATGAGATAACTAATAACTTAAAATAAAATAAATGCATAAATTAAAATTTATTCTAATATAATATATATAGATATATAAATATATATAGATATGCATAAGTTACAAAATATATATATAGATATAAATATATAGATGCCAAATATATTTTTAGAGAACTAGCCAAAGTTTATATAATTGATTTATACGATCTTTTCAATTGAATGGAATGTGCTCGATCTTTCTTTTATATTAGGTTAATTGAGTAAATGAAAGCGGTGCACTCTAAGGTTAACAATTCCTCCTCACATTAGCGCATTTAAATTGTCATATGTCCATTGTCATCGGTCCAAATCCACAAGCTATTACGGTTTTTACGAGCAGGTCGAGTACGATTCTACCTTTGAATAAAAGGAGTCATTCCGTTCGTCAAGCGGTCAATTTTATTAAAAGGCTCCGGTTGTCAAAGCAGGCGATTCAACTTTCGGTTTAAGTTTCAATTAAGCGATGAGTTAACATTATTACGATCTTGAGTACAAATTTTAATAAGATTTATCTTTTAGGACAAATCGCCCCGAATAGAAAGCTGGATTCCGTTGTCACGCTTTCACTCGGCCAATTTTACCCTCCGGTTTTCTATTAACGAGTTCATAACTTAATTACGAGGTGTCAATTCATAATTAGATTATGAATTCTTTTCAAGTCAAACTTTATTAATAGAAAAAGATTCAATTAGCTCAATTTTATTCAATTTTACTTAGACAACATTCCTTTACCGAAAAGATCGAAATAAAACGATTACATAACTTTGGCTAGTTATTAGATTTAGCCTACTAACATTATACGAAAAGATAAAAAACAAACATAATAAACATAAATACTTTAGAAATTTTACCCGATTACAACGATTGAATCAGAAGATGTATTTTTCCGGATGCTACATCAACTTCAACAACTTCGATCTTCTGGAAATTTCTCGAGCATTACAACGATACTACTTATTTATGGCTTAAGGCCTATATATATACATACTACTACTACTAAAAAAAAGTAAAAGAGATATATTTGGTACCCCCTTTATGCCTGCAATCTTCTCTATTTATAGGCAAATTTTCCTTGCCGGATCGATCCGAGAATGGGCCGGATCGATCCGGGAATAAAAATCTTATCCAGGATATTCTCTGCAGGGGCCACATCTTTGGTCTAATCATGATGTCTCCTCGGATCGATCCGAGGTAAATCGGATCGATCCGGATAGATTTTTTCCAATCTTAATCGAAACTTGATAAAATCATAACTTGAGCTCTGGATCTCCAAATGACATAATTCAAGATGCGTTGGAAAGCTCTTGAGGAGATCTATAACTTCCATGAAGACTTCTTTTTCAGAAAATGCCTTTTTGCTGGTTCATTTGTTCGTTGAAAATATAACTTGATACGGCGTCACGAACCATTGATCCCTTTGAACTTTAAATCTCGTGGCATTCCTTTATTCCTTCAAAAGATATGATTTTACTCCATAAAATGTCGTCACTCTGGGTCTTGGTTTACCTAAGGTCTGTAAAATACCAAAAATACCCACGTGAATCTGACACGACACTCCGGTTATTAACCCGGTACAAAATTTATAACTTTTTATCATTTTTACTAGATTTTTATAGTATTTAGATTTATTCATAGCTATTAATATTTTATAAGATTATCGTTATATTTTATTATATTTTATATAAAAAGAGTCGATAACGTATATAAAACATCGTAATTTTTATCATATAAATGTTATACATCATTACCCGATCCCAAACTGACTTTCTTTTCTTATCCGATCTATCTTCAGGCTTACTCCTCTTGTTTTCACCTTTTTCCATCTCTCTTTTGAGTCTATTTGCTTCTTCCCCTGGCAATGTTTGTATGCAACATCCAGACATTCCTCCATCGTGTGAGGGAGCTTACTATTAAGCTTTGCATGTAGCCGTCCCTCTCGTAGACCTGCTACGAAAGAGGCGACCCGCAATTGATCGTCTGCGTTCTGCACCAGTGCGGATTCTTCATTAAAATGCTTTATGAAGTGTAGTACTGACTCATCATGATTTTGTTTCAACGGTAACAAATGGGTTTGATTTCTTTGGAACGGATGAGCTGCAATAAAAGCATGGACGAACTTCCGGGTTAAGGTCCCAAAGTCGGAGATCGACCTGGGAGGAATCTTGTTGAACCATTCCCTGGCCCTCCCTGTTAGGAGTGCGGGGAAGGCTTTACACTTCATCTCGTCTGAGGCATTGTATAGGTTCATATGTGAGATGCACTGATGCATATGGTCATAAGGGTCCTTGGATCCGTCATACGCATTGATCTTAGGAATTTTGAATCCCGCTGGTCGGGGATAGTTATCAATATGCGTTGTGAATGGCGACGCACAGAGCAGCTCGTTTGATCGTCTTCCGAGCAGGGTGTCTAATTCGGCCCTGGCCGTGTCGTTAGGTCGATGTGTAATCTCATACTCCGTGGGGGCACTTGACTCCACGATCTCAGGTTTTTTAGGTGCCTGTTGATGGGGATTAGTCTCGGGAATCTCTGGGGGATCCCTTCCCTTGAGTGTCTCATCTAAGATTGCCTTTATAGTGGTATTGTCCAAATTCTTCAAGGCTTCAACCAATGCCTGATTGGCTGGGTCCTGAAGGACCGGATCGAGCTGCTCCTCCTCCATGACAATCGCTTTTTTCTAGACGTCTCCTTGGGTAGTTGACGATGTCGCACCTTGCTGAGTTGGATCTGCAGTCTTCTTGCCAGTATTCTTTGGTGGTGCCATGGCTGTTTGTAGGGGTTCTGGTTGTTTCGATCGATTATCAGTAGAATGCCCTTCTTCTAGCGCCAATTGACGATGCTGGAAACCGTTTATTAATCAATATGGGTCAATCTCCTATGTGATAACAATCCGAAACCCTAGTTTTTGCCAAAGTGGGACGTGTTGTTTTATCTATTTAGACTGAGCTCTCCAGTTATTTCTGGGAGTTGCCTACGTATCCAATCGTTGAATTGGAATCAAGTCATTTGTAGTTCCTTAGGGTTGCTTATATAGGTGGCCTCTCGCCCCTATTACTTGTTGGGTAAGTATTATAATCAATTATTATACCCTAAGGATATATACGAATAAATCCCTATTATTTAGAGATAATTATTGACACATTAAATGCCACGATTGGAGTTATCATGCCTTAGGATTCTTTCCTTATTGATCTCTAATTACCCCTCACGTGGAATAACAACCGGGTTGTACGGAGCGGCCTGCGTCCAGCCCCCAAAACTACTATGGCTGAACTGGGCAATTTCTCTTCGCCAGACCTTGGCCGACCTGCGGTAGCTGGAGGATAAATTTGTACCGACCACCGACTTGAGGTTGATGATCTGCCCTTAGTTCGGCTTTCGGGGACCCTTACAGCCCTAAGGTTAAAGCCTAATCATTAATTAAGCCCCCCAAGGGTGACACGTGGCATAACTCGGGTCGGGTATCATCACAACACTCTACCGGAAACTCCCGAGATTTGTGTCGAGCTTAAACATGCGAGGCTTAAGATATCCAATTTTTTTTAAATTCCTGTGATTTGCGTCTGAGTGTATTCATAAAACGCGTGAGTCGCATGCTCTCTTTACATAAGTTCTATGGGGTTAAGTAGACCGTTTTGAAATCGCAAAAGGAATTTATGAGCAGCAAAGCTATGCTTGGGTTTAGTTGTAATTACTCATTGGATACCACCCAAACAATCAGTTGTGATGGAAACAACAAAGGGTGGTTAGGCCAGGTGAAAATAACAGCCATTTAGGGTTTTCTTTTGAACAAGTGAATATACAGGACTGCCTGATTCTTACAGGTGAAAATATCGTTTAAACAAATGATGGCCACTTTTCCGAGTGATTGTAGAGCTGCAGCATGTATTGAAGATATCTCTCCACATCTATGTTTTATATGCCTTTTGCATCTGGCTAATGAACACGGACTGCGGATCATGGGTCATGCTAACTTGGATGACCTCAGCATTTACTTGTAATTGCGCATGACATGTGTGTATAAAGACAGCATGCTTTGTCTTTTTATACACATGTCACATATTTAACGGCATTGGTGCAATAGAGAGAGGGTTAGGGTACGTGTATGAATTTTCGTAGAACTCTGGTTCAAGCTTCTTCTGTGCTTGATAAATGTGCTCTTTGGTGTAGTATGTGTTTTACACTTTTTGGCACATATATCATATGTACAATTCGAACTGAGAAGGATATGGATTAACCTTTTGTGCTGTGATATATCACCTATTTATTTGAATACCATTCATTTTGTTATCTTTATATATTATGCATCAAAACTTGATTTATACAACTTTCTCGTGACCAACATGGCAATAAAATAAAATAATTCAACAACCAAAAAAATGCATTCTATATTTCACGGTGTATCAGTGTTACAGCTATTATAATTGGTTCCCTTTCACATGACTTCCATTTACATCTTTTCAACAAAATTGAATTGTTTTTTATTTGTACTTGTCTTTCATCATTGCTTTTGCTTTACCATTTTATGCAAAACAATTTAATATTCACAAATACATTATTGAGCCCCTTGTTTTGGGAAAGTCTATCCGCTGGATAATTCTGTCGTAAGGAGTTTTTATTACACCCGATCGTCAGATTTATGCCACATGGATAATAAAACAAAACAGTTTTATTTTCATACATACACACGACGCAGATCTGACGGTTGAGTTTAATAGAGACTCCCTACCTAAGAACAGACTCTCGTGGTGCACCAAGCCACATGTCACTATGCAATTGGGTCATATATATATATATATATATATATATATATATATATATATATATATATATATATATATATATATATATATATTTGACGATGCTTTGAAACCGCTTGATTAATCAATACGGGTCAATCTCCTATGTGATATCAATCCGAAACCCTAGTTTTTACCAAAGAGGGACGACGTATTTGTTTGTTTTAGACTGAGCTCTCAAGTTATTTCTGAGAGTTGCCTACGTATCCAATTGTTGAATTGGAATCAAGTCACACGTAGTTTCTTAGGGTTGCTTATATAGGTGGCCTCTCGCCCCTATTACTTGTTGAGTAAGTATTATAATTAATTATTATTCCCTAAGGATATATACGTATTAATCTCTATTATTTAGATATAATTATTGACACATTAAATTCCACGATTGGAGTCATCATGATTTAGGATTCCTTCCTTATTTACCTCTGATTACCCTTTACGTGGAATAACAGCCGGGTTGTACGGAGCGTCCTGCGTTCAGCCCCCGAAACTACCATTGCCGAACTGGGCAATTCCTCTTCGTCAGACCTTGGCCGACCTGCGGTGGCTGGAGGAGGAATTTGTACATATCACCGACCTGGGGATGACGATCTGCCCTCTGTTCGGCTTCTGGGGCCTATGACCCTTACAGCCCTAAGGTTAAGGCCTAATCATTAATTATGCCCCCCCAAGGGTGACACGTGGCATAACTCGGGTCGGGTATCATCATAAGCCCCCCAGATCTGACTTTGCTGTGTTAGTTGGTCAGATCTGCGCTACTTTGGCAGTTCGGCCGATATTATCCGACCTCGCGTTTTGAATCGTCCAACTGCCAGCTGGCAGTCTATTAAAACTATCCATCATTGCATCTGTGAGACACGAGGCGTTTTTCACTCATTTTCATAACTGACGCCGCTTGCACGTCAGGAGGGAGGTTATATACCCGTCCCTTCACACAAGACTTTCCCTCTTCTCGTATTAACTATTAATTCGAAGATTTCTCCCAAGATTCTCTACAGTTTCAAGTAAGCATTTTCTCCAACTTTTTGCGCTATTCTTCTCTATTTCCCCTTTCTTTATGCTTTTCCCAGTTTATGAGGGCTAGTACTGCTTCAAGCAGCTCAATTGATAGGGAGTCTGGGTCCCATTCTAAGTCTGAAAACGAGGTTAACCAACCATTTATCCAATTTGGGGGGCCAATAAACGTTCCAGCCTTAAACACCATCGCTGCTCGCCGCCAAATCGAGCAGATCGTTACCGATCAGCCCCTTCTAATCTATCTCGATATCATTCAACTTTCGGTTTTACATCCTTACGTTAGTGTCTTGAGCCCATACCGATCGCTAGAACGGCCATAGGTTGCTTTTGGTGTCGATCCAAAATTACCAGGATGATCTCCTAGAGACTTGTACCACATATTATATTGACCTGGATCACTATGCTCCCCAGCTTCCTGGCGGTGCACACATGTATGCTCATCAACCCCCTGGGGGGTATTGTACTGTGTACAAAAGCATTTTACCTGCGGTATGAGGACCCCTTTCTGTCCCGCCTTCCTTGTCGTACTGAGGCATTACAACCTGAGTTCTGCCCAGATCGCCCCTAACGGAGTTAGGGCGATTATAGGTTTTGCAATCTTTTGTAGATTGATTGATACAAAATTCTCCGTGGACATTTTCAGGATGTTTTATCAGCACATAAAGGTCAGGAATCACAACGGTTGGTACTACTTCCCACGCCGAACAGACCACCGGAGACTTGTCTCTATCTTGAATAAGGGGAAGTCCTCTGTTCACGAGTGGAAAAATCATTTCTTTTTCATTCGCCATGATGGACATCCTGAGCTGGCTGGCTGGAACATCCTTCAACTCCCCCCTGATGTGTGTCCTACCACAATTGGTGAACGCTTGCTGAACGATATTGCCGACGCCAACATTCTACTCGACTTTGAGCACTGGCCCGCCGAACTGATAGAGGCTGCTCGTTTGTCTGATTCTGGCCCGAAGCCCTATGTGAGAGGCTTACTCAGGAAGAGTATAACCATCGTAGGATTTCCCTTTTTCTTATTGATTTCTTTTACCTTATGCACTTGCGTGATTTTGCATTTTTCTTTAAATTTGCTGACTCTGTGTTCTTTCAGTGGCCGATGTTGCTGACATCTTTGACCAGGCGCTCGGGGAAGAAGAAGGTGAGCCCGAGCACGATGAGCCACAGCAGAATTTTGAGGCTCCAAGGAGTGAAGCCGAACAAGAGCCTGAACTGGCTAATCCTGACGCCAACCTCAGGATTCCCCTTACCGAGGATTTTCAACAAGGTGACCTAGCTGCCGGCACCCGGCAGGCCAAACAAAGGGATGATAGCCTGATCATCCTTGATGTTTCTGATGCTGGCGAGCAGGCTCGACAGCGCTCTCGATCTGGGTGAAAGAGGCCCATGTCTGGCCAGGAAGCTTCTGAGGGGATGTCTAGCTCTTCGGCCGAATTTTTAGCAGAACTGCCAGATAAGGATCTGGCATCTATTGTAAGCTTTCGCATCTCTCCGTTTCCGGTTCGCTATATTTGAACTGTACTGACCCAGTTCGTCGTATTTTTGTGACTTCCAGGTCGTTAAGGCTGGGAAGGAGGTTCTTCATTGCCTCAACGATTTCTCTGTCCAAAAGGCCTCGCTAGAGAAGCAGATTGGTGACCTGTCCGCCAGCCGCAACAAACACAAGGATGAGTCCTTGTCTAAAGATGCCCATATTGCTGATCTGGAAAAGGTCATGCATGCTCAACAAGCTGAATTGAATGAGCTGCGAACCACCGGGGCTGCTCGAGAGGAGGCACTAGCAAAGCTTCGAGCTGATCACGAAGAAATGGAAGCTGCTATGCCCGGACGGATCTCCCAGGCTATCCATGAGTACAAAAGCTCACCTCACTTTACTGGAGCCCTGAAGGTCTTACTTGGCTCAATTTTAAGCCAAAGGTACACCCTGGGTGTTAATCAGGCCAATGAGCAGTGTCCTCAGCTCATTATTTCTGATCTTCAGCATGGGAGGCTCTGTAAGCCGGGTGGCTTAGAGAATTCCAAGCTGGTGAGGACTTGGCTGAGAAGTATGGTCGCAGACCTGCTGCCCATCAGACCAGCACTTCTTCGGCTCAGCGTTCTGGCACTCCCACAAATCAACAACAAGATTCTGCTGCCAATCCTTAGAATTATGCTTTTGCTATTTCGAACAGACTTTGTTGAACAATCTTCTGTAATAATTTTGAATTATTTGCAATAACTTTTTTGTTTCTTGGCTACTTGTGCTTATTTTGGCACTGGTTCTATAATTAACTTCTTTTTCTGGCGTTCAGCCATTCATTGCTTTGGGTTTTTTGCTTTTTGCTTTTGTTTCAAGCTTAGCTTAAGGCCCCTTACCCCCTGAAGATCATCCTATCCAGTTTTATGTCTGAGTGGTGTTCTTCCGTGCATGAGCCTTGAAAGTCGTTCTGCGCTGATCGTCTGTCCTGCAGACTTGGAGAGTTTGTTCTTCTGGTATTTTTGCACGGATCGTCTGTACTACATTCTTTTCAAACTATCCAAGTATAAATCGTGTGACAAGCGTTGAACGTCTGTTTTACAGATTTGTAGTTAGTCTGGTCCTACTCTTTCTGAATCCGTCCTGCGGATCAGTTCGTTTTCTACTGAGTCCGACCTGCGGATCAGTTCGTTGAGTCTGTCTTGCAGACTTATTTTAGTTTGTCCTTTGCAAACTTTTTCTGAGACCGACCTACGGTTCATTTCTTCTACTGAGTCCGACCTGCGGATCAGTTCGTTGAGTCTGTCTTGCAGACTTATTTTAGTTTGTCCTTTGCAAACTTTTTCTGAGACCGACCTACGGTTCATTTCTTCTACTGAGTCCGACCTGCGGATCAGTTCGTTGAGTCTGTCCTGCAGGCTTATTTTAGCTTGCCCTTTGCAAACTTTTTCTGAGACCGACCTGCGGTTCAGTTCTTCTACTAAGTCCGACCTGCGGTTTAGTTCGTTGAGTCTGTCCTGCAGACTTATTTTAGTTTGTCCTTTGCAAACTTTTCCTGAGGCCGACCTTTATCTCAGTTATGATCAATCAAATATAATAAGAATGCACATGTGCAACAGAAGCATTTATTTAATATATGATGTTTGAATACATCTTATTGAGAAATCAAAATTAACAACGCGTAAATAAAATCTGGAACCTGCCCTAGACATAGAACTTCCTCAAGTTAGAGGCATTCCAGCTGCGTGGTATAGTTTTGCCATTCGCATCAGCTAGCTGATACGCCCCTTTTCCATGTACTTTGACTACCTTGTACGGGCCCTCCCAGTTCGGTTCAAGCTTCCCCTGGGGTAGTTGTTTGCTCACCACATTCTTCCTGAGCACCAGATCTCTCTCTTTAAAGTATAAGTGTTTAACTCGGGAGTTGTAATACTGAGAAATTCGCTGTTTATACATAGCCATTCTTATGAAGGCTACATTATGAGCTTCTTCCAAGTCATCCTTGGAGTGCCTGAGCTCAACTAACTGCTGATCTTCCGAGTTTGTGGAGATGATAGGCCTATCTCGGCCGGGATCACTGATTCGCAACCATACGCTAGGCTGAAGGGGGTCTTTCCAGTGGCCGAGTTGGGTGTTGTTCTGTACACCAATAATATGTTAGGCAAGTGCTCGGTCCAACTTTTTTTTTTCTTCCTCCAGATATTTTTTCAGCCCTGTTTTGATCTGCTTGTTGGTCTGTTCGACGTGGCCATTAGCTTGGGGATAACCGACTGAAGTGAAGTGCTGAGTGATGTGTAAATCATTGCACCATTCTCTGGCGACTCTATCTTCAAACCGAGTCCCATTGTCTGAAACCAAAGTTTTTGGTATTCCATACCTGCACACTATGTTCTTCCACATGAATTTCTGGATCCGCTTCCATGTTATTGTAGCCAGCGGTTCAGCCTTAACCCACTTGGTGAAATAATCTATTGCTACGATCAGGAATCGGATATTGCCTGGGGCTCTTGGGAGTGGCCTCACTAGATCTACCCCTCACTGGTCAAATGGCCAGGGGGATACCACTGGGATCATGTCTTGGGATGGCTGATGTGACAGGTTATCATGCACCTGGCATGATCTGCACTTTTCTACCAATTCCTTGGCATCTTCTAACATTGTTGGCCAATAATAACCGAACAGCCTGCATTTCCTTGCTAAGGTCCTTGTTCCGGGGTGGTTTCCACAAATGCCCAAGTGTATTTCACTGAGAAGGTAGTTCCCTTCTTCACTTGTTACCCATCTGAGCCAGGGAGCAATATACGATCTGTGATAAAGTACTTCTTCGAACGAGTATCTAGTCGCTAAGAGTTTCATTTTCCTGGCCTGAATCTTGTCCTAGGGCAGGATGTTATCTCTAAGATACAACACAATGGGATCCATCCACGCACTGGATTGTCTGATCGGCTGGACAGCCTGGTGCTCATAGCTTCTCTCCTTCAATAGCTCCACCAGCACTTTCTTCTCCAACAGAAAGTTTGAGGCCAATTTTGACAAGGTATCTACCCTTCTATTCTCAGTTCGAGGTATTTGGTCAACCTGGACTTGCCGAAACATTTCCAGGAGAATTCTAGCTGTTGCTAAGTACTTCTTCATAGGTTCCTCTTTAGCATCGTACCCCCCGTTTATATGATTGACCACGTGCTGTGAATCGTTATACACCTGCAGGTGGTCTGCCCCGAGCTTGTTTGCCAATTTAAGTCCAGTGCTTAAAGCTTCGTATTCAGCTTCATTATTCATAGCTTTGAAATCAAACCTTAGTGCATAGGGAAACTCCTCCCTTTTGGACTGACGAGTAAGAGACCCGTCCCTGCTTCATCCTTACTTGATGCACCATCAACGTACAAGTTCCATTGATGTAGTTCTGGTTTCTGCTGATCGTCTTCTAGGCGAACATATATTCCTTCAGCCAAGAAATCTGCTAAGGCTTGCACTTTGATGGCAGTTCGAGGTCGAAAATCAATGTCGTATTCTGCCAGTTGACAACCCATTTTGCTAACCCCCCTGAAGTTTCTAGTCGTCCTAATATTTTCCGTAGTGGTTGATCGGTGATCACGGTAATGGGATGGGCCTGGAAGTAAGTTCTCAACTTCCTTGAGGCATGCACTAAAGCCAATGCTAATTTTTCCGCATTTGAATATCTGACCTCTAGTCCGTGGAGCGCTTTACTTACAAAGAAAACTGGTATCTGTTGCCCACTTTGTTCTTTAACGAAAGATCGCGCCAGCCGCTTTCTCACACTGACCAAGTAGACGAACAACGGTTATCCTACCCGAGGAGCTGTCAAGGTGGACAGCTCGGCTAAGTACACCTTCAGTTCGTCGAGTGCCCTCTGACTCTGATCATCAAAATGAAACGGACTGGCCCTTCTTAAAATTTTGAAGAAGGGCAAAGCACGCTATGCTGATCTCGATAAGAATCTGTTCAAGGCCGTTATTCGTCTAGTTAGGCGCTGTACCTCTTTTATATGTTTTGGTGGAGACATGGTCTTTAGCGCATCGTTTTTATCGGGGTTTGCTCGGATTCCATCTCTGGATATCATGTATCCTAGGAACTTCCCTGATCTGACCCCAAATGTACACTTCTTTGGGTTGAGCTTCATTTGAGTTTCCCTTAGAACTCCAAAGACTTCTCTAACATCGTTCAAGTATTGGTCAAGAGACGTGCTCTTGATCAGGAGGTCGTCTACGTACACCTTCATACATCTCCCTATCTGATCGGTAAAAATTATGTTGATAGCCCTCTGATATGTTGCTCTCGCATTCTTTAGTCCAAAAGGCATAGTGACATAGCAGTACGTCCCAAATTCTATCATAAAGGCGGTTTTTTCTGCGTCATTTGGATCCATCACGATCTGATGGTAGCCCCTGTACGCGTCTAAGAATGCGAACACTTTGTCTCCCACTGTTGAGTCCACCATCCGATCAATCTTGGGTAAGGCACTAAGGCATAACAATCCTTTGGATATGCCTTGTTAAGATCCGTGAAATCCACACACATCCTCCAACTCCCATCTAGTTTCTTGACTAGTACAAGATTCGCTAACCATTCAGGATAAATTACCTCTTTAATTATGTTGGCCTGTAACAGTTTGGTCACTTCCTGCTTAATTGCTTCAATTCGTTTAGTAGAGGACATTCACAGCACTGCCTGTGTCCATGCATATCCGCTTTGTTCGATTTTTTGCTAATTGCCGCTTCTATTACTAATCCTTCGTTGTTAACCACCAAGGGTAGTGAATCTCTTGGACCATACACTACTTCTCATGACATTCTCTGCCTTTTGTTCGTGGAAGTAGGGGCAATAGAACTGCTACTGTTCTCCTCTTCAGATATTCTTGAGCTGTTCGGACCCCCGAGATCGTATTGATCATATTCACAAGGCGGTTATCTGGTTGTCCCTCATGATCTGGGGAGCGGTCCCTTCTCCTCTGATACTCTTCTCGTTGTTCTCTATCGCTGTTACTTTGGCATTTAAATTCACGCCGTCCTCATGGTTCGGCCTATTGAGACCGATCTACGACCTCATCAAGTTTTCCTTCTATTACTGCTGCATCAATATCTCGGATTAAATCTTTGCACTATTCTGAGTCATGCCCAACATCTTGATGATACTTGCAATACTTGTTGGGGTTTATGCTTTCTCTAGGTCCCCTCATTGGGGGTGGAGTCCTAGCTATGCCTTTTCTTAAGGACTTGTTCGCGAGGCCTATTCAGCGGAATGAAGTCTATGTTCTGCAGAGCTCCCTTCTTCCTTAGCCGATCAGAGATGGGCGCAGTTACTCGATCCCAAACTGACTTTCTTTTCTTATCCGATCTATCTTCAGGCTTACTCCTCTTGTTTTCACCTTTTTCCATCTCTCTTTTGTGTCTATTTGCTTCTTCCCCCTGGCAATGTTTGTACGCAACATCCAGACATTCCTCCATCGTGTGAGGGAGCTTACTATTAAGCTTTGCATGTAGCTGTCCCTCTCGCAGACCTGCTACGAAAGAGGCGACTAGCAATCGATCGTCTGCGTTCTGCATCTGTGTGGATTCTTCATTAAAACGCTTTATGAAGTGTAGTACTGACTCATCATGCTTTTGTTTCAACGTTAACAAATGGGTTTGATTTCTTTGGAACGGATGAGCTGCAATAAAGGCATGGACGAACTTCCGGGTTAAGGTCCCAAAGTCGGAGATCGACCTGGGAGGAATCTTGTTGAACCATTCCCTGGCCCTCCCTGCTAGGAGTGCGGGGAAAGCTTTACACTTCATCTCGCCTGAGGCGTTGTATAGGTTCATATGTGAGATGTACTGATGCATATGATCATAAGGGTCCTTGGATCCGTCATACGCATTGATCTTAGGAATTTTGAATCCCGATGGTCGGGGATAGTTATCGATGTGTGTTGTGAATGGCGACGCACAGAGCAGCTCGTCTGATCGTCTTCCGAGCAGGGTGTCTAATTCGGCCCAGTCCGTGTCGTTAGGTTGATGTGTATTCTCATACTCCGTGGGGGCACTTGACACCACAATCTCAGGTTTTTTAGGTGCCTGTTAATGGGGGTTAGTCTCGGGAATCTCTGAGGGATCCCTTCCCTTGAGTGTCTCATCTAAGATTGCCTTTATAGTGGTATTGTCCAAATTCTTCAAGGCTTCAACCAACGCCTGGTTGGATGGGTCCTGAAGGACCGGATCGGGCTGCTTCTCCATGACAATCGCTTTTTTCTGGACGTCTCATTGGGTAGTTGACGCCGTCGCACCTTGCTGAGTTGGATCTGCAGTCTTCTTGCCAGTATTCTTTGGTGGTTCCATGGCTGTTTGCAGGGGTTCTAGTTGTTTCGATCGATTATCAGTAGAAGGCCCTCCTTCTAGCGCCAATTGACGATGCTGGAAACCGTCTGTTAATCAATATGAGTCAATCTCCTATGTGATAACAATCCGAAACCCTAGAAACCCTAGTTTTTACCAAAGAGGGACGACGTATTTGTTTGTTTTAGACTGAGCTCTCAAGTTATTTCTGAGAGTTGCCTATGTATCCAATTGTTGAATTGGAATCAAGTCATACGTAGTTCCTTAGGGTTGCTTATATAGGTGGCCTCTCGCCCCTATTACTTGTTGAGTAAGTATTATAATTAATTATTATTCCCTAAGGATATATACGTATTAATCTCTATTATTTAGAGATAATTATAGACACATTAAATGCCATGATTGGAGTCATCATGACTTAGGATTCCTTCCTTATTTACCTCTGATTACCCCTTACGTGGAATAACAGCCGGGTTGTACGGAGCGTCCTGCGTTCAGCCCCCGAAACTACCATGGCCGAACTGGCAATTCCTCTTCGCCTGACCTTGGCCGACCTGCGGTGACTGGAGGAGGAATTTGTACAGATCACCGACCTGGGGATGACGATCTGCCCTCTGTTCGGCTTCTGGGGCCCCTGACCCTTACATCCCTAAGGTTAAGGCCTAATCATTAATTAAGCCCCCCAAGGGTGACACGCGGCATAACTCGGGTCGGGTATCATCAATATTTATTTATTTTAATCTTTTTTTGTCCTAACAGAGTTCGAACACTCGTTTCCATGCCCGGGGAAAGGCCGTGGAGTACACCCAACCTAAAAAGCAACCGAACCTAACCAATATTTTCCAAACCAAAATTACTCCCTTTACTGTTTTTCCTCCGTCATTCACAGTCCCACATCAAACAAATAAATAAATAATAAAACTCCAGTGCCCAGACTATTATTGCGTATGGGATTGAAGATTTTTTGAAGGCTTAACACATAAGTAATGAGATTGCTAGTTTTTATCTTAAAACATAGAATTCTAGAATTTTAGTTTCAGGATGTTCCCCCAATTTAACCCTAAATCGCATTTTTGAAATAAATTTTGTGGGTTTTGCCTCGAAATTGAATTAGCAGATAGCTTCAATGAGAGCATTGAAATAGATTTCTAGGAATTGTTGGCATCCCTTTGTGTTTAAGAGTTGCTCATTCTGTGTGGGGAATATCTGTGACAATGTGTTTTTGTTTTTAGAATTTTTTTTGTTTTTATTTTTATTTTGTTAATTTATAAGTAATCCGTAAGAAAAGAGAATAAGAAGAGGGATATTTTATTGATACTGAAATTATGTATTACAACTGTGAAATCTCTCCTACTTAAATACACAGAAAATGATAGAGCCCTTTCCCAAGTAAACTCCTTAATCATAGGAGCCGCCATCCTAACCCTAGGATTTCTCTAAATCCTAGTAGAATATCAGACTTAATATTATAAGCATAATAGTACCCTTTTGCCATTTTATTATTAAACGGAATATAAATTACACAATATTCAACACCCCCCCTCAAGTTGAGCATGGATATTCAACATGCCCAACTTGCTTACAAACTGATCAAATCCCAGCTTCACTAGAGGCTTGGTCAACCTATCAGCCACCTGTTGGGCAGAAGGTAAGAAAGGGATGCAAATTATCCTATTGCCAAGCTTTTCCCTGATGAAGTGTCTGTCTATCTCAATGTGTTTGGTCCGGTCATGTTGTACTGGATCATTAGCAATGTCAATAGCAGCCTTATTGTCACAGAACAGCTTCATAGGAAGGCTAGGTTGAATCTCAAGATCTTCAAGGACCCTCTTGATCCACAATTCTTAACATACCCCCTGAGCCATAGCTCTAAACTCTGCCTCTGCTGTGCTCCTGGCCACCACTCATTGCTTCTTGCTCCTCCAAATGACCAAATTACCCCAAACATAGCTACAACATCCAGATGTTGACCTCCTCTCTTTGGAGCATGCCCAGTCAGAATCAGTGTA
Source organism: Gentiana macrophylla (assembly GCA_026214975.1). Classification (NCBI taxonomy): domain Eukaryota; kingdom Viridiplantae; phylum Streptophyta; class Magnoliopsida; order Gentianales; family Gentianaceae; genus Gentiana; species Gentiana macrophylla. The sequence continues at coordinate 113,989,631 of CM047809.1, read as the reverse complement.
TACCTCTATTGTCCTAGAAGTGCACTTCCTGAACCATAGACCTTCTCTCAAAGTACCCTTCAAATACCTCAGGATCCTCATAACAGCTTCAAGATGGTGCTCACAGGGGTCATGCATGAATTGGCTCACCACTCCTACTGCAAAGGAGATGTCGGGCCTTGTATGGGCTAGATATATTAGTTTGCCCACCAACCTCTGATACCTGCCTTTATCAACTGGCACACCTTCAATTTTTTCCCATAATTTCACGTCCGACTCCATAGGAGTTGCAGCTGGCTTACATTCTGACATGCCAGTCTCTTCCAGTAGATCCAGTACATATTTGCTCTGAGATACCACCAGGCCCTTATTTGACCTTGCAAATTCCATACCCAGAAAGGATCTCAAACTCCCTAGCTCTTTGAGCTCAAACTCCTTGGCCAATCTGTTCTTGATCTGGGTTATTCCTACTTGATCATCACCAGTTAGGATGATGTCATCCACATAGACAACCAGAACTATCAATTTTCCATCCCAAGACTTTGCTTGAGTCCATAGAATGCCCTTGCTAGGACCCTTCATTTTTTTAGGAACGTCATAAACCTCTCAAACCACTCCCTAGGACTTTGCTTTAGTCCATAGAGTGATTTCTTCAATTTACACACCCTGTTACCCGAACTACCTGCAAAACCTGGGGGAATATCCATGTAAACCTCCTTTTTTGGGTTGCCATGGAGAAATGCAATCTTCACATCCAGTTGCTCCAAAGTCCAGTCCCTGTTCACAGCCACAGACAACAAAATTCTCACAGTGTTTAGCTTTCCCACAGGAGAGAAGGTCTCAGAGTAATCTAACCCATATGTTTGGGTGTTCCATCAGAATTATACTTCACAGTAAACACCCACATGCACCCAACTGGGACTTTTCCTTCTGGTAGACTAACAACATCCCAAGTGTCATTTTTCTCAAGGGCCTTCATCTCTTCATGGATGTTTGCCTCCACCTGAGTTCGATTAGGGCTTCTTGAATATTTTTTAGGATCTTTATACTGGATAGAGTGGATATGAAGGCCTGATACTGGGGTGATAGTTTGTCATATGACACATATTTGGTGATGGGATATAAAAGATGTTTGGTACATTCTCTGGCTGGTTTTCTGAGAGCAATAGGGACTTGTAGAGTAGGGTCATTTGGATCTATTTTATCAAATGTGGTATGAGAATCAGATTTTTCAGAGATCGAAGTTTCAGAGTTTTCAAGAGGATTACCTGTTTCTGAGTCACTTTCAGTATCTTCACCTGAGGCAGGATCCTGGCCAGTGTTGTTTTGGAGTACATTATCCTTGAGAGAAGTTTCCCTTCTGGAATAAGTTTTCCCTGGGAATTTCAGTATTTTAGTCATAGGACTAATCTCTAAACTACCTCCCTGATTATCTCTTGTAGGAGATGGCAATTTAGTGATATTGTCACTGTTTTCCTTACTATGATGCACAAGTTCTTTAGGGTCAAGCACACTAAATCGTAGTACCTCTGTGTCAAGTAAAAAATGCAGGGGAGACTGGGACTCATGTTCATTGGAATACCCCCTTGAATATGAGTCTCATAAAACATCTTGTCTTCAAAGAAGGTCACATCACTAGAGATATACATTTCTTGGTTCAAGGTATCAAAGCACTTGTATCCTTTTGAGTTGAGGAGTACCATGGGAATATGCATTTTCTAGATTTTGGGTCTAATTTCCCTGCATTATGTAAGTGTATAAAGGTTGTACACCCAAAAACTCTAAGGGGTAGGTCCTGAATCAGTCTAGATGTGGGATAAAAAACTTTTAGTTGACTCAAAGGACTATGGAAGTTTAAGACTCTAGAGGGCAGTCTATTTATGAGGTAGACAGCTGTTAGAACAGCTTCTCCCCAAAGATATTTAGGGCATCTGGAAGTGATCATCAATGATCTTACAACTTCCATGATATGTATGTTCTTCCTCTCAGCAACCCAATTTTGTTGGGGTGTGTCTGGGCATGAACTTTGATGGACTATACCTGTTTCTTGGAAAAAGGTCCCCAAGATGGAGATAAAATATTCAGTGCCATTATCACTTCTAAAAATCTCCACTTTTGAGTGAAATTGAGTGAAAATCATGTTATAAAAATCTTTAAAAGTTTGTTTGGCATCACTTTTGTGCTTTAGGAGGTACACCCAAGTTAACCTAGTATATATGGTCATCAATAAAGGATATAAACCATCTTTTTTCAGATAGTGTGCTTACCCTTGTAGGCCCCCAAATATCACTATGAATCATAGTGAAAGGTTTTGTTGGCTTGTAAGGTTGGGCAGGGAAAGTAGATCTACTGTGTTTGGCTAACTCACATATCTCACATTGAAAAACTTCAAACTTCTTATTTAAAAATAGTTCCGGCATAAGCCTTTTCAAATACAAAAAACTAGGGTGCCCTAATCGTAGGTGCCACCTTAGAACATTATTCTTATCATAATAAGTAGACTGGAAATAGCTATTCCTAGGAAAGTCTTTATTCTGGAAGTCTTCCTTCTCCTCAAGCAGATATAGTCCTCCTTTCAACTTAGCACTGCCAATCTCCTTCCCCGTGTGAGTATTCTGAAAAACACACCCATCCACAGAGAACACAACATTATACTGAGAATCGGAAATAAGTTTGCTGATAGATAAAAGGTTACAGGATAAACTAGGGACATGTAGTACACTTTTGAGGACACAATTTTGGGAAACTACGATTGTTCTTGTTCCAGCTATAGTAGAGAATGAGCCATCAGCTATTTTTACCTTTTGATTCCCAGCACATGGAATGTAGAAGGAAAAAAGGTGGGAAAAACTAGACATGTGATATGTTGCCCCTGAGTCAATGACCCAAGAGGCAGGTTGATGGATTCCCAAAAAAGAGAGGGATGGATGATTACAAGTTTCCACCAGTGAGCATGAGGACTCACTTGTGGGTGGTGTTGATTTGGCTGTTTGGGCAAGGACAAGCTTGCTGATCTGTTCTATCTGTTCCTGAGTGAGTGAAAGCCCCCCAGCAGCGTTCTGACCTTGATCAGATGACACATGATTTGCTTGTCTTCTGTCTGAATTCCCACCAGCACTTCTTGGCTTCCAATTTGCAGGTTTTCCATGAATGCCCCGGCAAGTTTCTCTGGTGTGCCCCTGTTTCTTGCAATGGTCTGTTAGTAATATCATCCGCAGCGGAAGCGATTTAAGGATCTAGATCTATAAATTACACGTAATAAAATAACTAGATCTACTCTACAAGGGGGTTTTAGAACATACCTCTTGGATCTCAAAATCCAAGTTGAAGAACCGCAATGGAAAGAACGAACAAGGTGTGAAGAGCACCACGATCTTCCGTACGTGTGATCCAAGCAACTCCCGGTGGAAGGAAATCCTCGTCTCGAATCCTTCCGATATGCTACCGAAAAAATCTCCAAGATTTTCCCCATATTCCCTTGGTCGAAAATTTGCTCCTTCTCTCTAAGAGAAGTCGAAATTTATGTGTGTTAAAAGGCAGGAGAACTCTTTTATATAGGAGAGTAAAACTTAACCTCCAAGGATTAAATAATTAAGAGATAATTATTACATTAATCCTTTTCCAAATAAAAGATAAATATAATATCTATCCCAAACAAATTAGGATAAATAAATATATTATCCATATTCCATGATTTATCATTTAACAAATAAAAGATAAATCACACATTAAATAATTATCCAAGAAAACAAATTCCTTAATAATTAAATAATATAACATGCGCACCTTTTCCTTCAAATTCAAAGTCCACGATATTTGACCAATTTGGGTCAAAATTGGTCAACACACCAATTCGGGCCAAGTCACTGAAAAATGTCTTTTCCGTGTATTTAATTATTTAGTCCAACTAAACAATTAATTCACATATCGTTTTAATAAAGTCCAACAAGAACTAAATTAATATTAGGGGGAATGAGGGAGAAGGACAAAAATATTTCATCAATTAAGTAGAAGGGACGCTTTTTTAAACTTTTGCATAAAGGACAAAACTATTTATTCATCGTCGAAATTCACTTGTGTTCGAAATTCAATTGTTTAAATTCTTGCATTAAATTCACTCTAAATTCACTAATTTTTAAAATTCATTGTCGAGATTCACCGATTTTGGGATTCATTGTCAAAATTCACCGTCGAAATTCATGATTTCGGGATTCACTAGGGAGATTCACCGATTTTCGGATTCATTGTTTGTCCTTCTCGCTATAAAATTATGCGATTGTCCTTCTTCCTATAAAAAATATGTAGATGTCCTGTTACTTAAAAATATTTGATTGTGTCCTTATCCCTAATTTTCCATTAATATTATTAGGATTCGACGTCCGAGAATAGCTATGCTATATTAGGAGGCACGTCGGGGACCATGGACTAATAATCGACTCCGATAAATCAAATAAATAATTATCTTACGAATGTAATAATTATATTCGATAAATCAATCACAGGAATATGCCACCATAATCCCGTGATCGCACTCCTCCGATTATGAGATTATATTTATCTCCTCACGAGAATAATAATAAGCGCCCATTGATATAATCATTACATATGGATTAATCCTCCATAGATCGTTTCATTCTAAATCGGGAAGTTACCGTTAACCCTTTCTAGAACCTCTTATCCTTATTTACCATTAATCCCTAGTGATCAATTAATTCATACAACTCATTTGGTAGCTAATCGATTGTAATATGAACTCCATGGATAGATCGGTTTCTAGGATTAACAAATAAGGAAGCTGTCTATCTACTTTCATAAATGGAAGGAATGGATTCCGTATCCGTGATAACACCGACTACTCACTCAATCCAGTACAATGCCAAGATGGGGTAATTGGACCACAGACTCGGTGTAATCCTTAACCGTCAAGTCAAACTTCATAATCGATTCAAGCGATTGGATCGTGATCACCTCGAGATTAAGATATATCCATAAATATGATCATCCATTGATTCGATAAGACTTCTCGATTACGGAATTATATCGTGAACTCTAATCAAATCGGTCAAATTACTATATGATATATCTATCATATATAAATGCCCCATTAGGTTCTCTTAACCGAAAGTCCGGATAAGACAATCACACCTATTGTGTTATGGGCACATTAATAGCACGTTAAAGAGAGACCCGATACTCTCGATTAACTTCACTACGGGCTAATTGTATTTTAAGTACATCTTCACTAACTCAATCCTCCTGTGTATATACCATACACTGAGTTAAGTGATTACATAAACGATATACTTTAGGGTTTTCTGTAGTGTGAATACTATTGTCACATCGGTGATTATGAGAATAATAAATATGAATAATAATATCATTTCATTTATTAAATAAAACAATTACAAAATTGTCTTTCGGGCATCACACCTAACATGGTCACACCAGAGTCTTTGTTTTCCAGTCTTCCTATCAACCTCTCCTTTTGCAGCCACGTACAAGAGCTGAATTTTCAGCAATAGGAGCAGCACCAGTCCATGTTTTCATCACTTTCCTTCTTAGTTCCTCCCTTCTGACTTTAGAGAAGACTTCCCTAAGAGTAGGCAAAGGATTCTTCCCTAGAATCCTTCCCCTCACTTCATCCAACTCTTGATTCAATCCTGCCAGGAATATATAAACTCTGTTATTTTCTTCATTTTTCTGGAATTTGACCCCATCACCCGGACAGTCCCACGAGATGTTGTAGGACATGTCCAACTCCTGCCATTGACCAACCATGGTGTTGTAATATGAAGTAACATCCTGATTTTCTTGTTTCTAAGACCAGAACTTGGTTTTAAGTTCATAGATCTGAGATGTGTTCTCCAAATCAGAATACATCTCCTCCACAGCTTTCCACATGTCTTTGGCTGTAGGTAGGAACATGTGAGGCTTGGCGATTGCGGACTCCATTGAGTTTATAAGCCAGGCCCTTACCATGGAGTTCTCAGATCTCCATGTTGCAAATCTAGGGTCACATTCGGCTGGCTTAACAGTTTCTCTGGTGATGTACCCAAGCTTTCCCCTTCCATAAATGACCAATTTGACTGTTTGAGACCATTCTAAATTATTCTTTCCGTTCAGCCTTTGTAGGGTGAGTATGGCTGAGGAAGAATTAGAATTGGAATCTCCTCCGGTGTGTTGATCAGCGGTTGTAATGGCTGATCTAGTCGTTGTGGTGGAAGAGGTGCTCGATGTGGCAGTGTTTAGAGCTGCCCGGTAATTCATGATTGCCCAAGGATCATGCAACCATGCTCTGATACCATGTAAGAAAAGAGAATAAGAAGAGGGATATTTTATTGATACTGAAATTATGTATTACAACTGTGAAATCCCTCCTACTAAAATACACCGAAAATGATAGAACCCTTTTCCCAAGTATACTCCTTAATCATAGGAGCCGCCATCCTAACCTTAGGATTTCTCTAAACCCTAGTAGAATATCAGACTTAATATTATAAGCATAATATTACCTTTTTGCCCTTTTATTATTAAACAGAATATAAATTACACAATATTCAACATAATCCATTTTGGCAATGACAAAGTAGATAGAATTTCTGATTTTTTTTTTTTTAGGATTTTGAGTGTCATATCTTCTTGGTTCTAGCAAGTTTGAAGTGTTTTTTAGGTTGATCAACAAAATGCTGGATTTTTTTTTTCAGGATTCAATTCTGTATCTCTGAAACGCCAGCCAGCAGAGAGTGAAAGAAGATGGTGGAGACAAAGCTTTTCAAGACGAGGCTGTGCAATTTATATCAGAGAGGCGGTTGTCATCGTCAGCACTGCACCTTCGCTCACGGCGAAGCAGAGCTTCGCCGCTTCCGTCATGGTATGTATATTTCCAATTTGCCTATGAGTATATATTGCGGGAAATGTTTCTGAAAATACTTTGTTTTGAGTTGTGGCTGTAGTGCATTTTATTACTCTAGCTAAAACTGAAACTGTGAAGTCTAATTATGTGTTATGTTTTATAATGAAGTATGGGGAGTTTTTGTAAACCGAAATCTCATGTTTCAAGTCATCATATATAGAGGTAAAATTTATAGAGAAACAATTGAAGATATTGAAGGTTGGAGGTCTGGAAAAAAGCAATGTTTGAGGGAAATTTATTGTTCATAAGAAAACGGCCAAGTGGATCCTTTTAGATGTTGGTTTAACCAATTTTGGAAATGTGAAATGCATTATTTAATAATGAAAATGCAGAAAAATCATCCTGCAGGCTGCACCTGCTTTTACTTTTGAGCAATTGGTACCCTAGATAGGCAAATGTTAGGTTGAGGATGAGATTGTTGCCTTATCTTAAAATATTTGAGGATGATTGTAAGATGTGGGTTTTTTCTGTGAATCGGCCAGTCATAGAATGTTGCTTGTGCTTTTCTAATCCTGAATGGTACATGCATTTTGATATGTTTCATCCACAGAAGATGTACAGGCTGTATAGAATACTAACTGACGGATTAAACATTTCTTATTTATTAGTTTAATTTTTCCCCTACATGCAGGAGATAGTCCACGATTTATTAGAAGAGACGGGTAAGTCCTTCACCCTGCAATTTTCTTTACAGTTTTTCTTCCCAAACCATGAATCCACTGATAAATAGTATGCTATGGAAATGTTTGAGTGACAGGAAGCATAGAAAGAGACAGTATGATGATGGCCATAGTGACGGAAGTTCGAGGGCGACAGAGGGAAGACCTGCATCTCCTGATTCTCAAAAAGAGTTTCTTGATGAACAGGTAATAGCTAGTAACTTAATATAATTTTAAATTCCCTCCATAAATGGAAAATGATCCTCGTTTTTTTGGAGGTGAGATTAATGTAGCTCGATTTGGCTCACTCGTTTATTGCTGTGCATGCTTTTTTTCCGTCCCTTGTTAATTATCATCGATCTCCTTTATTGAGTGTGCAGCTGAGGAAGCTCCAGTCTGAGATCAACTTATTAGATGAACATAAACATGGACTGGAGGTTGGTTTCAACTTATTTTCCCCGTTTTTTTATTATAACTTTATGTACTCCGTGTCTTTTATATTTTATTTTATTTTATACGGTGCTTCTGCTGACACCTTTCAACCTTATGTTTAGAATGACCTAGATGAAAGGAAAAAGGAAGCCAGCAGTGTCACCACCAAAATTCAGGACCTTGAACTGCAACTGATCCAGGAAAAAGAGGAATCAAGGAGGTCAGTGACATACGACTTTTTCTATGTGCTTTGTATAGCTAGTGTTATGCCGTGCATTTCAGCGTGCTTTTGACCATTGTTATTTGTGTATTGTCTAAAAATCTCATTTGTTTCTAGGATCACTTCCAAAATTAACAAGTTTGTCAAGGCATATAATCGTCAATCACGTCTTGAGGATGAACTGAAAAGGTAAACATACTTTTGCTATGTGTTTATTCAAATTTCTGAGTGATATGTGGATTACTTAAACTTTCTGAGTGATACGTGGATTACGTAATTACTACGCCATTTGATTATGCGAATTGACCATTGCAGGTCACGGGCTGATTTTGAAAGGGGGTGTGAGCAGCTTCAGCTTGGATTGAATTCAGCTTCAAAGTTGTGATGATTTATATATAGGGGGAATGAGGGAGAAGGACAGAAATATTTCATCAATTGAGTAGAAGGGCGAGTTTTTGAAAACTTTTGCGTAAAGAAAAACTATTTATTCATTATCGAAATTCACTTGTGTTCAAATTATTTGTTTAAATTCATTGATTTAAATTCATTTGTCGAAATTCACTATTTTTCAAAATTCATAAATCGAAATTACTAATTTTAGGGATTATTTGTCGAAATTATTATCGAAATTCACCGATTTCGGGATTCACTAGGAGATTCATTTGATTTTGGGATTCACCGTCTTGTCATCTACCATTATAATAATAATTACGGTTGTCTTCTCCCTATAAAAAATATGTAGTTGTCTCTTATTCTTAAAAATATTTGATTGTGTCGCTTATCCCTAATTTTCCATTATATATATAGTAGCCAATAAATCAGAAGGATTCATTTAATGATAATAAAATTTAATTTGGGGTCCAAAAAGTCAAACTTGGGCCAGGCCCCCACTTACCCTGCGGCAGGGCTAACCTGCTATTGGTGAATTCTAGATGTGACACTTGTAGTTTTTCGTAAAATTTTAAGGAAAATCATATAGAGAGTATGAAATGGTAATTTAAGAGCAGTTTACTGGCTGGCGTTTCAGAAATACAGATACAATTTCTGATTTTTTTTTTTTTCTTTTTTAAGGATTTTGAGTTTCATATCTTGTTGGTTCTAGCAAGTTTGAAGTGTTTTTTAGGTTGATCAGAAGGCCATACTTTTTTTCCTTTTAACTTTATGGCTTTTTGTTTGTAACCCCAAGAAGGAAAAATGATGATCTATAAAGGCTATAAGCAGATGGATGATCAAATGCGTCCGGTACTCGAAAATATCATGAATGTTATTCATAACGAAACAATGAATGATTTCTTTTTAGGTAATCAGATCGTCTGCCGTAAAACAATTACCGTGATCAAAGTGGATTCAGAAAATCTTAGCCCTCTAATTTTCCATTTTGTTTTTCATCTGTTAAAAGCAAAAACTCATTTCCATCTTACGTATACAGTATTTGTTTTATATATATATATATATACATTTTAAAGGTACATTTCTAATAATCTCAGCCATCAATTTTTTTTTTTTTCATCTTTTAAAACACAATAACGTGCAAGTCTTAAACACGTCATTCGCTTAGCTTAACAAAATAGATACAATTTTTTTGTTACATCATTTTTATAATTTATGATAAATTTTTTTAGGGAAGTGTGATATATTTGATCAATCTTCGGGGAGTGTCACCATTGTATCAAGAAAGTGTCGCGCCGTGTCAGATATTAACAATTTATAATAATTGATATTAATTGTGGGAAATATCACGGTGACGGTAACAATATTTATATGGTGGATATCTGGCTATGTACGAGTGATTTCACCGGTGAGGTGCGGTGGTTTGTATGAATGTTGGTGGTCGGACTCGATACTCGATGAATGCCAAATTGGAGTCGACAAATTGGCAAACTCGGGTCTACTTTATATATTATTCGATGGATTTATGATTTACAAGTTGCTCCTATTTATAGCCAGCGGACTAATGACGATTACGCTAATGACGACAAGACATAATTAGGTATGATGCGACATAATTATCGATGATTACAAATTTAACTACGCCGATCAGCAATTATAGTGGCTTCACTTGGAGCGGGTCCAACTTCAAGCCCATTGCGGAGCTTGTTTTGCTTCTGTCACGTTTAAGTCCTGATTGCCTTGATGCGCGGGCAGAGTTCGGTTTGGCGGACAACGGATAAGGAGCAGCGGGTTCGCCCCCAATCTTTTGGCGTTAAGCGGAGTTTGTCGGGTAAGGTCGCTTCTCGGCCGGCTCCGGCTTACGTATTCACGGATAAGGGGCTCCGGGAATCTTTCCGTGTGGTTGGCTTTCACGTTCGGGTTATCCCAAAATCCGTAGGATCGCCGGCGGGTTTGGCATATCTATAATATTAAAAAAAAAAAAAAAAAAAAAAAGGTGCTGAGCCTTGTTGGAGCTTCTTGTGTCGGAAATATGTCCGATATGGTCCATGACTTCTAGTTTGAGATATCGGTGCTTTGTATCTTACAAAATTATATTTTTACTATATTTCACATGATATATCTTTATCGTGTATGAGTAATTAAAAGTGCAAATTAGTTATAAGGCCGTCGTTAGAGACTTAATGATCATTTAGAACACTCCAAAAACTTATTATGTTATAAGGACAATCTGATTTCTTTTTTTTAATTCCACCTTCCCACGTATTAAAATATGAAGAGAAGAATGACGTGAAAATCCAGCTTTAAATGGCCTGTCAACGCCGTCATCATCATCAGAAACTTCTCCTCATTGTTCTCTTTTCTTTTTCTTTGTATTCTTTTTGGCTCACTTCTTTGTTATTAGTCTTTGCTTTTTCCCCTCTTGTTAATGGTCAAAATAATGCTCCCAGCCTTTACCCACTCCCATCAATCGCGATCTTTACCATACAAGGTAATTTGTTTTTCTTTTTTCTTTTAATTGTTTGGTAATTCAAATTTTGAGAAATGCTGACCGATTCAACACCTAGCAACTTATTTCAGCTGAAATTGTAACCAATGAATCTCTAGTTAGTTCAGGGGATCGATTATAAGATTCAGACTGTTTTTTTTGTTTGTGTGTGTGTGTGTGTTTATGATGTGAGATTTTGGTATTTTTGTAGTGGGTCATTTTTGGAAGAAATTGAAGCATTGGTGCATCGTCACACAGACAAACTCTCAGTAGGTCTTCCTTCTTGTTAAACCAGCAAAAAGAGCTTCACGAATGGAACTCTCTGTACTACTACTTCTACTACTGTGCCCTCATTATTCCCTTTATTACTTTCCGCTGCTTTTTCATTTTCGCCGCCATTAAGAATTATTTTTCTGATTTACATGCTACTTGATGGAGTGACATTGATGACTTATGCAGTGACATTGATGTCTGATGCAGTGACATTGATGACTTATGCAGTGACATTGATGTCTAGGCTGTACTCGATAATTTGGTTTGTAATCTAAATCAAGTTGTTTGCTGATCTACACCTTTTTATATAATCTGCTTTTGCTAAGTGTTGTACCTGCTATATTTTTGGACTGAACCTTGAAACCTTTTTGTATCAAGCAAATTGTATTAAAAACTTTTCTCTATGTAATCTGATTCATTGTTGCAAGATCTGGACTGAATTGATTAACTTGAATATGCATCCATGCTTTGATCTTATTTAGACTTAATATACTGCATTAACTTTAAGTTCTCTTTTTGTATAAAAAAAAAGTTGACTTGTGTTTTACTCACATTCTCTGATTGTTCTATCCGTTTTGTTGTTCACCATCCATTTATACAAATATACAAATATATCCATTGATGTCTGATGCAGGGACATTGACGACTTATGCAGGGACATTGATGTCCGATGCAGTGACATTGATGTCTGATGCAGGACATTGACGACTTATGCAGTGACATTGACGACTTATGCAGTGACATTGATGTCTGATGCAGGGACATTGATGTCCGATGCAGTGACATTGATGTCTGATGCAGGGACATTGACGACTTATGCAGTGACAATGATGACTTATGTAGTGACATTGATGTCTGATGCGGGACATTGACGACTTATGCAGTGACATTGATGACTTATACAGTGACATTGATGTCTGAAGCAGTGACATTGATGACTATATTTACAATTAGATATCTAATGCAATGATATTGATGTCACCGCATATACAACTTGATACACACATTTGATAACTTTGTAAAGTAACTTTATTTCTTTGTTATCTTTAAATATTTGATTGATGTTGGTTTATTAGATTAGTGTTGGTTTAAACTTTCGATAACTTTGTAAAATAACTGTATTTCTTTTGTGTTTTTTTTTGGTTTAAATGCATATTTTTACAACCAAAGGTATGCATAAATTGTTACAATAACACGTCACTGCATAGATCGCTACAATAACACGTCGGTGCATAATTCGATACAATAAGACATCACTGCATAGATCGCTATAATAAGAAGTCACTGCATAAATCTCTACAATGAGACGTCATTGCATAAATTGCTACAATGAGATGTCACTGATCAAGGTTGTCAATGGATCGCGGCGGTCAATACATCATGGTAGCCAATGAAACGCGGCGGTCAATGCATCGGGGTGGTTAATGGATCCCGGTGGCCAATGCATCCGGGTAGGTAGTCAATGCATGACGGTAATCAATACGTCACGTCGATTTTTATGAAGAAAAAAATTGATTTTATGAAATTTATTCAGAAAAATATCAAATGTGATTTTAGAATAAAGAAGACGAAAAAATATGAATTTTAGTAAAAATATTATGATGATCCGAGTTTTAGATCAAAATATATGACCTTTAGAAATATGGTGAATTATAAAAAAAAAAAAAAAAAAAAAAAATTATTTTTAATATTATTATTATTATTACTTTGAACGCTTTTTTTTCTCTCCTTCTTTTATTTCCTTCTTCCTCTTTATCCACTTGAAATTAGAATGTCTTTATAACTAAATAAGTTTCCTTCTTAAAATTAGAATGTCCTTATAACTAAATAAGATTTCGGAGTGTCCTATTATCCCTAATAAGTTGAAAATCAGTCCTTTTAAATAATTGACCCTAATTAAAAATCAAATATTTTTGGTATGTCATTTCGTACGACTTTTATACCATGGCTGGATTGTAAAATTTGTTATATATATATATATATTGAACAAGTAGATAGAAATGTACATTTCAATAAAATAAAATAAAAAAAGAAATATACGCAAGAGGAAAGTAATATAGTGGGGGGCTTGTGCCCTAGGCCTGTCATTGTTCAGGAATCAAGTCTCCGTTATTCCTTAGGGATTGTTTATATAGTGGGGGGCTTGTGCCCTAGGCCTGCATGGGCCGGGTCTTTGTTGGACTATAATTTCGTGTTCTTTAAGGAAGGGATCATTACGGTTTATTGTCCTTAATTATAGGAGATAATCTTGGTATTTAACTATTGATTTAAATGATAAGGATTAGAGTCTTAATGGCTTAGGATTCATTCCATAATTTATCTGATAAACGTGTATTTTTCATTATACGCTCTAACCGATCTATGGTGAGCGACCGAGGTCAGGGTGACCGAGCTACGCAGGTCGCCCTCTGCTTTGTCCTGACCGACCTGCGGGGGACTGAGGACCATCCTGGTCGGCTTCATTCTTAGAGGCGGAGATCGGCCCTTAGGCTCATGCTGGGGCCCATGGCCCTTAAATATATAGCTCTGAATCTATTTTTATCACTATTTGAGTATTGTGTGAATGACACGTGGAGTGATGAAATTTGTCTTCGTCAACCTACATGGATATGATGAATGACTCTCAGATTTTTAAATGAGAAGTTTATTGATAGTGAATCTTTTGTAACGATATTTTTGGGTATTTTGGAATTTGAATTCCATTAAGATATAAATGTCATTCCGTTTTCTAATCTATTATTTTATTAATCTACTATATTTCACATATATAGTATGAATCTATAGATGAAAGCCAATAAAAATAAATGATATGATACACTTGAATTGATACAACATTCCTACGATTTCATTACATAAAAAAACTTTCTCACAAAAAAATTATTGAGAAAACGAATTTTTAGAAAATATTAGTTATATTTTATTTCATGAAAAAAATAGTTATACCCAAACTCTTTTCTAACGAAATTATTACACTATCTCACAGAGCCAGATCTAAATGGAAGTAAATTGAGTCCGCAGACTTCGTTAAAAATAAGAATACTTTATATTTTACCTATAAAAAAATATTTCGGATTCCGTGAAAAAAGTTACTCCCTCCGTTCCGAAATAACTGATGCAGTTGCCAAATGCACACAGATTAAAGAAACCATTTATTGCATTGACTTTTATATGAAATATACTATAATGCCCTCAACTAAAAAACCTTTGAAATACAAAAGACATTTGAAGTACCAAAAATATGCATTTAATGAAGGGTAAAGTAGAAAAAATACGTTAAATATTCCATTGAAATGCGAACTGCCTCAGTTATTTTAGAACGAATCTTTTTGGCAACTGCATCAGATATTATGGAACGGAGGGAGTATTTACTTTATCAAATATTTACGGACCCCATTGAATAAAATTTCTAGATCCGCCACTGCTAACTCATGTCTTTTGTTCCTTTTTTTTTGTGTGTGTACTAACTCATGTCTTGAATCGTGCCAGGTATACATGTGAGCTACATTTGGATATAAAAGAGCAGGAGTTATAAAAGAGATAGGTTTAGAAGAAAAAAAGGAAAAAGAAAATAAAATTGGTCAGGTCAGGTTCGGTTGTTTTGGGAAATTCTATTATGAAGACTCTCCTGTAGGGAGTCACCCACGTGGGTGATTCTGAACCACACAGTTTTATTACAGAATAAAACTGTGTGGTCCAGAATCACCCACGCGGGTGACTCCCTACAGGGGAGTCTCTACTGTAGAACTTCCCGTTGCTTTTGGTGTGTACTTCACAACTTTTTCCGTGTAATAATTAAATGATCCAATTGCAGAGTGACATGTGGCTTGGTGCACCACGGACTGGGATAGACTTTCCCCCTTGTTTTCTTTTAAGGTTAAACACTAATCCCCACCCCTGTCTCACGGGATGAGTGAAGAGATTAATCAGGTAACCTAGTGGCTTAGAGTTATGGGATGCCTTTATATTAAGAAACTGAAAGAAGTCGTCCATTTACGGAATTCGAGCCTCCACACTCTAACTCCTGGTCCAGCTGCCACTACAGCATGCAAACTCTTTACCACTAGGTCATGTCCTGGGACCCTTGTTTTCTTTTCTTTCTTGCTAGTGTGGTCCTTTGTATATTCAATTGTGTATGGATTCACTGTCAATATTGGGCAGTGTTTTGATTCAAAAGTAGTTCTTTGTGTGGTATCTCCACATGTGGTGAATTAATACTTATATAATTACACAGCTTGAATCTACTTCAACATAAATTGACCTTATAATTTCACACATGTCATCCAAGAACTTTCCCTCTTCTACATCATCTCAACTACTTTGAACAGTTTTGATTCAAAAGTAGTTCTTTGTATGGTATCTCCACATGTGGTGAATTAATACTTATATAATTACACAGTTTGAATCTACTTCAACATAAATTGACCTTCTAATTTCACACATGTCATCCAAGAACTTTCCCTCTTCTACATCATCTCAACTACTTTGAACAGTTTTTCACATGAACATTTCAAAATCATATCACGAGGATGAGTCATGACAATAAAGTACTTGTCCTATATTTTATTACACTTTAAGCCTTCCAAGTTTTATTAAAATTACTTCCACCCTTTTATATATTACTATCAATCAAATTTAATAATCATAAAAACAGAGAATCATTCATTGTGTCATATGAGTATTAATGAGTTATATTTATCTTAAGATAAAACTAATCGTACAAGCAAAAAAACACATGAATAATAATCGTACGAATTAATTTAATTGATATTTATTTTGTTCATTTAAGTATTATTCATGCTTTATTTCACGATTTTCTGACGCTATTTGCCTCTACCTCTCAAGTAGAATACAGTGGTTGAACTTGGTCAACATGTCCACTACTACCATGATGACTTCCTTTCTTTCAGACTTTGGAAATCCTTCTATAAAATCCATGATGAGTTAGGACCATGCTTGTGTGGGATTGGTAATGGGTGGAGCAATCCTTGAGGTTTACCATCTAGACTTTTGCACTGCTGACAAATAATACACTTTTTGATAACTTCTTGAACATCCTTCTTAATTTGGGACCAATAAAATAGTCTCTTAATCTTTCTATAGCGTGCCCTGATCTCTGAATGACCTTCTATTGGACTTGACTGTAACTTCCCTATCATTTTGGATCTCAAACCTCCATGAATTCCTACATATATCCTCTATTTGTACTTAAGAATCCTCTGGTGCATAGTGTAGTGGGGATTTGAGGCTATACTAATCATCATTTCCCTAAATTTTTCCTTAAAAGGCAGGCCACCCTTGTAGCTAAATGTTACTTCTTGCATTCAGGAAGGGGATATTATGCTCACAACAAATAGTTGTCACTGAACATGACTTTGCCTGGACAATGCGTCAACCACTACATTTTCACTTCTCTTTTCGTACACAATAGTGAAATCCAACCCAAGTAACTTGGTCACCCCTTTTTGTTGTAGTGTTGTAGCGATCCATGAATCCAGAATGAGCTTAGGACTTTCTTGATCAGTTTTGATAGCAAATGGCTTGACTTGAATATATGGCTTCCATTTAGTTGATGTCAGGAGTTCATTCTCGTAGATGGACATCTCCGTCTTCTTAGAGGTGAAGGCCTTTCTTAGATAAGCCATAATTTTTCTGTTTTGCAATAAAACAACTCCTACGCCTTCGTCCCATGAAAAATGGAATTCCAAAATCTGGTAAGACAAGTATTAGTGATTCGCACATGGCCTCCCCTTGTGTTTCTGGAATGCTTTTTGAGGCACATAGTGACCAAAACCCATATTACTTGAGTACGTCATTCAAGGGTTTAGCAAAAAGCATCTGAAAGGACGAAATTACACTTGTCACATTTTACGATTTCAATTTCACAATCAAACAAATCTATTTTTTTTTTTTTTTTTGGAGACGAAAGAGACACACACCCATTTAAACGCCTCAAACAGGGTTCGAACCCTGGTCTCCCCACTGGGTAGCCAGGGAAGAACCACTAGGGAAATGTACCAAGTACTATCAAACAAATCTATTAAAAATAATTCACTAAAACTTTTAAATATCAAACGAATCCATTAAAACAAAAAAACATAAGAATGACACAATCGTCCATTGAATAACAATTTATCTTTTTTGCAATTATATTCAATCCACTAAATGACATAATCGTCCATTGGATGACAATCAGGGAAGTTATTGTGTGCACCCGCCAGATGCGGGGTGCACCCATGTGGCCAGATTTCGACATTTTGTATTTAAACTGAATTCAAACTTTGTGGTCCAAATTTATTTATCTGTCAATTCGGTGTATATGGATATACCACAAAAAAACTTCACTCCTTTTAAGGCATATAATCTCAAGTTTCCCTTATTAATAGGTGG
The DNA here is from genome assembly GCA_026214975.1 of Gentiana macrophylla. Taxonomy (NCBI): domain Eukaryota; kingdom Viridiplantae; phylum Streptophyta; class Magnoliopsida; order Gentianales; family Gentianaceae; genus Gentiana; species Gentiana macrophylla. Next base: position 113,971,890 of record CM047809.1, on the reverse strand, counting down.
GTTCTATTGGCACCTCCGGTTTTCTTATTGACACCCATTTTTTGATTTTTTTTTTCTACTTCCGGCACCACATATATATATTCTTGTTTTCAGTAGTTTTATGGTGGTCATGGATCACCATGTCATAGTTGTTCAACCAATGAAAATTCTTAAAATTAAAAGAGGGCAAAGTTGTAAAAAAAACATGTTACTTGTATTTTACACGGTAGGGCCCGTGTGTTATGTTGAAATTCTGTTGGTCCTGGATCACCATGTCATACTTGAACCAGGACCATACTAGAATTTGCGTCTTGTTTTTACTTTCGGCACCACACTAGGAACGTCAGTGTAACTAACGTTCCTTTTCGATATCAACGTTAGTGGACCGACGTTTCTAAATTGTAACATTTTTATAACGTAAATTAATGGTTCCATTGACTTTCGTTTTTAAACAGCAACGTCAGTGGTACTGCTATTGCTATTGAAAACAAATGTCAATGACACTAACATTGTGTTCATTAAAAAACTTTGTAATGTCAGAAGTAAATTTTTGTGGTGCAAAAAATAATAAGATTTCAATAGTAAAAATAGGTGTGCGGACATAACCCATGTTAATATTACTTCCACCCCGAGTTTCCTTCCTTCTACTTAAGTCATTGTCAATTGGCGGTCGCGGCGCCGGCCTTGAAGTGACTTCCATATTCTCCATATCTTGCGGCCAAATCACCGTCGTGAAGCTAGCAACACGAAGTTATCTTCTACCGTCTTGAATAAGGTAATTGAAACAGAGCTATTTTTTCCTTTTCACCCACGACCTTCACTTGCTCCAATCTGCACCCGCAAACCACCATGGAACCACCACATCTTATCCTTCCTACAACAAGATTTCCACCTCTCGCCACCACCGCAATGATTTTTGATCCCACGCTTTAAAAAAAAATCACCTTTTGGAAGTAGATTTATAATTTATAATGAGCAACAACACTTTACATAGTAACAACTAATAATTACTAAGAAACAATACTCAACACTCGATCTTATGGTTGAAGTGAATGTATGTTTGATCTTTAAACCATTGCATGTTTTGTTTCTTGTCTTTTAAATAGGGCTAAATTACAATTTTGGTCCTCTAACTAGACACGTTTTTCGATTTTAGTCTGGTTTTTCTCCGCGACAATTTTAGTCTGTAAGTGGTCTTTTTTTGCAAAAATAGTCTGGGCGCCGGAAAGACCACTTACGGGACTAAAATTGTTGCCGAAAAGACCAATTTTAGTCATGTAAGTGGTCTTTCCGGCGTTCGAGACTATTTTTGCAAAAAGACCACTTACAGGACTAAAATTGTCGCGGAGAAAAACCAGGACCAAAATCGAAAAAGCGTGTGCAGTTTAGAGGACCAAATTTGTAATTTAGCCCTTTTAATAGAACTCGATTGTTTTGTTTTTCCCTTCTAAACTAGATCAGTGTCATGTCAACAATTCTTTTCTTATAACCCGAGGCTAAACGTAAAGGATAATGCAAGATTCTCGTCACATGTGACGTGTCTTGCCTCGATCTAAAAAGGTGCAAGTCTGAAATATGAAATATGTATGGTGAAAAAAACGAGACAACAGACGGATCGTTTAGCAAGGAAGCTCCATAACTAAGGTAACTAAATTATTTCATTCGGGTAGTATTATTATATGAATTCTTGGCAATGTATGTATGCCTTGTTAAATTCCTCTCGTACATGTTAGCCTTTTGTTCTTGCATTCATATTTTTCAATCTGTCGTCGTCGATGTTCTGCTTTTCGTTTTGATTCTAAGTGTCACGTCTAGCCTCTAAAACCCTTGTACTTTTCGGGTATGGGTTGTTTGGTGGTCATGCCTCCGAAGTCAAACCGCCGAGTACATGAGGCGAAAAATGTGCATATATAACATTGAGCGTGGATGTTATACATAGTGCAGTTAATTGTGTCGTATTCCCAGAAAAGAATAAAAATGCCGCTACGGTCTTTCAATTAAAAAATTGTTGAATTTCAACCCTTGGCCGATCAACACTCACTCTCGACAAGTAATATCCTCACAAAGTTGGTCTTTCATCCCTTAAGAATTTTAGGTTGTTTTTGAATCATATTTAAATGAAAATGGAATATAAACAAGCTATCTGTCTTGAGAATTTCTTCTATGGAGATGCTCAGTATAAGAGTTTATTGGAGTTGTCAAACAATTGCGTTTTTTTTTTTTTTTTTTTTTTTTTTTTTTTTTTTTTTTGAGGGAACTTACAATTGTGTATTGGAGTTGTCATTGCCCCTTGTTTTTTTAGAATAAGTTATTTTCCTAAGAATTATTTATGAAAAGGTGTGCTTGCATTTGTTGTGGAGGTCCAAATTACATTCAGTTGTAATTTCTGTCGTATCTCTGGTTCGATTCAGTGCAAAATATATTTTAACCATCACTAATGTTCTTAAATCCTTGAGACATTACAAATTCTTTCAAAGCTATCCATATTTTATAAAAAGGTATTTCCTTCATCGAATTATTAATTTTTTTAACCGGATCCATAAAAGTACTGAGATCGGTGAAAAAATCACTAGTCCCGATGGGTTCACTTACTGATATTTAATTCAAAAGGATCGTCGTGCCGGCATCATATCAAGTTCAAAACCATAAGCTACCATGACAGTTACGTTTCATGCAAATCGCAATAGAGAACGAAGCAACATGACATCTAAATCATTATCAGAATAATAGAACTACATAAAAGCATAGTTTTGTCGCTCATTAATTCGCGTTGCCATTTCAAAACGTTTTACTCAAGATGTGCATTCTTTAAAATCGACGTAAAAACACTTTCTAGCTATCTATGCTAAAGAATGCACATCTTAAGTAGAGCATTTGAAATCGCATAACTAATTAGTGAGCGGCAAAGCTATGCTTTTATGTTGTTCTATTATTCGATAATGATTTAGATGTCATGTTACTCGATTCTCTATTATTCAATTTTTTCAAATTTCACAAGTCTAATCCCTTATTTTCGTCTTGGAATGTAATAATTTATGAAATTTTCTTTTCTTCTTAGTATTTTATGAAGTAAATCTCTTTAATTTTTACCTTGTTCATTTGTGCATGTATTACCATATGCTTGTGAATTGTAAGCAATTTAGGAGATGCAGATAAGATGTTTAATTCCTTGAAAACTTTGAGTACACAAAGAAATTAGCTGCTTAAGCTGAATTCAAACTACTGCACTCTCCAATCTACTTAATGGACTTAAAGAATTCGTCACTTTTGTGTTGGTTTTTAGTCTGAAATGTGATATTGTGTGGCATTAGGTACATTGTTTGTTGAGAAATACAAGGTTGAAGACCCTGGAGAGCACCATGATTGAGGGTTTTATCCGAAAGCTACCTAGAAACATCGATTTAGTCCGAAAAAAGGTAATCTATATCCTTTGTAATTCATCTCTTCGGATTTCTGTTTGATGTTTTTGGAAGTCTTTCAATGAAGGACTCAGCCAACAATGCTTGACCGATTGAACTTGAAAAATACAGTTTTGTGGAACATTTTTTTCGTATAAAATGATATAGTTTTATTGTTAGAAAATACACTATTATGGTTAGAAAGATATAATTTTAAGCTTTGATGAGTCTAATGGAACGAATTCATAAATCAAAGTGTAGTTTTAAGCGCCAATTGGTCAACGTTGAGAAAGTTTTTAGTAACGATTTCATATACAGATATAGTTACAATTGGTCAACGTTGAGAAAGTTTTAAGCTGAAAGTAATTTAATATTTACAATTGGTCAACGTTGAGAAAGTTTTAAGCTGAAAGTAATTTAATATATAGATATAGTAACATCTCTGTACATATTTGCTGCAATTTCAGGCCTCGTCAGAATTCTCACGGCTAAATTACAATTTTGGTCCTCTAACTAGACACGTTTTTCAATTTTGATCCTGGTTTTTCTCCGGCGATAATTTTAGTCCTGTAAGTGGTATTTTTTTTTGCAAAAATAGTCCTGAACGCCGGAAAGACCACTTACAAGACTAAATTTTTCGCCGGAAAGACCACTTACAGGACTAAAATTGTCGCCGGAAAAGACCAATTTTAGTCCTATAAGTGGTATTTCCGGCGTTCAGGACTATTTTTGCTAAAGAAAACCATTTACAGGACTAAAATTGTCGCCGGAGAAAAACCAGGACCAAAATCGAAAAACGTGTCTAGTTAGAGGACCAAAATTGTAATTTAACCGAATTCTCTGCATCCTCTAAAACATTGTCCGCAATCGAATTGGTCCGAGAGGATTCATAGGCAAATGCAATCTCCTCATATCTGCTACTTTCAGCTCTGTTTGGTTCACTGATGCGAAGTGTGATGATTATCCATGAGAGTGAGGAAGATCACCTACTCATGTTTGTGTTAGGTGTGATGCCTGAAAGACAATTTTGTAATTGTTTTATTTAATAAATGAAATGATGTTATTATTCATATTTATTATTCTCATATTCACCGATGTGACAATAGTATTTACACTACAGAAAACCCTAAAGTATATCGTTTATGTAATCACTTAACTCAGTGTATGGTATATACACAGGAGGATTGAGTTAGTGAATATGTACTTAAAATACAACTAGCCCGTAGTGAAGTTAATCGAGAGTATCGGGTCTCACCTTTAACGTGCTATTAATGCACCCAGAACACAATAGGTGTGATTGTCTTATCGGACTTCGGGTAAGAGAACCTAATGGGGCATTTATATATGATAGATATATCATATAGAAATTTGGACCGATTTGATTAGAGTTCACGGTATAATTCCGTAATCGAAGTCTCATCGAATCAATGGATGATCATATTCATGGATATATCTTAATCCCGAGGTGATCACGATCCAAGCGCTTGAATCGATTATGAAGTTTGACTTGACGGTTAAGGATTACACCGAGTCCGTGGTCCGAATTACCCCATCTTGGCATTTGTCTTTGGATTGAGTGAGTAGTACGTGTTATCACAGATACGGAATCTATTCCTTCCATTTATGGAAGTAGATAAACGAGCTCCTTATTTGTTGATCCTAGAAAGCGATCGATAAATGCGAGTTCATATTACAACGATTAGCTACCGGTGAGTTGTATGAATTAATTGATCACTAGGGGTTAATGGTAAATAAGGATAAGAGGTTCTAAAAAGGGTTAACGGTAACTTCCCGATTTAGAATGAACGATCTATGGAGGATTGATCCATATGTAATGATTATATCAATGGACGCTTATTATTATTCTCGTGAGGAGATAAATATAATCTTATAATCGGAGGAGTGCGATCACGGGATTATGGTTGCATATTCTCGTGATTGATTCATCGAATATAATTATTCTATAATTATTTATTTGATTTATCGAGTCGCTGATTATTAGTCCATGGTCCCGAGCGTGCCTCCTAATATAGCATAGCTATTCTCGGACGTCGAATCCTAATAATTTTAATTTAGTTCTTGTTGGACTTTATTAAAACGATATGTGAATTAATTGTTTAGTGGACTATTAAATTAGTTGGGCTAAATAATTAAATATGTGAAAAAGACATTTTTCATAAACTTAGCCCAAATGTGTTATAGCCGAAAATTAATTATGACTAGGTCATAAATTAAAATGGCGCCCCTTCTTATTTTTTGGAACAAGAAATTAGTTTTCTTGTGATTAATAAGACATGTGCATAAAATATTTATTGGATAAATATTTATGGTAAATGATAAAGATAAATATTATTCTAGATTTGTTCTAGAATATTATGGAATTATCTTTTATTAAAGGATTTATTTTGTTTGATAAATAAAAATTCTTGGAGGCTAAGTTTTACTCTCCTATATAAAGAGAGTTCTCCCAAGCCTTAATACACACATAAAATTCGACACCCACCTTATAGTAAGGAGCAAAGAATTTTCGGCCAAGGGAGAGGAGGAAAAATCTTGGAGATTTTTTCCGGGTAGCATATCGGAAGGGTTCGAGTCGAGAATTCCTTCCACCGGGAATTGCTTGGATCACACGATCGGAAGACTGTGGTGCTCTTCACATCTTCACATTCATCCTTTGCGGTTCTTCAACTTGAAGTTTGAGATTCAAGAAGTATGATCTACATCCCCCTTGTAGAATAGATCTAGTTGTTTTATTACGTGTATTATATAGATCTAGATCTATAAATCGCTTCCGTTGCGGATGATATTACTAACAGTGGTATCAGAGCCCATGTTGATCAATATTTATACGTATAAAATATTAGATCTAGGAGTGGTAAAACATGTAGATTTTTTGTCCCAATTTTTTTTTTTTTTTTTTAAAAGAGGGGCCGATGCATGCTTTAATTTTTTTTTTTTTTTTTATGATTATGAATGTCTTGGTTGAAGAGATGGATTGGGGTTGGTACTGTTTACTCGTTAGATCTATTGTAGCTCCTTTGTTTAGTAACAATTGAGCATAGGAATTGTAATTGTTTTTTATGTCTTTTTTCGAAATTTATGTAAAAGTAGCATCTTTTATTGTAATTTTGATTATCCGGGCTGGAAAAGATGAAGATCTTGCTGAAAAATTGAAGATCAAGACGAAACCCAAGGTATGAACGAGGAGAAATGGATGAATTTTATTAATTAAAAAAAAATGCTACAGGACTTTCTGCGACGCTGAAAAGCGTCGCTATAAGTCCTGTTTAATAAAAAAGATGCGGCTAGAGTTTTTTTTTTTAATTTTGCGGCTGCATGTTTTTTTTTTGTGGTGACCTAATTTTTTTTTAACTGCCACATGAAAATATAAAATAAAAATAAAAATAAAAAAATTCATTATTTTTGGAAAATAATTATAAATTGCCGCATATAATTAATTATAATAAATTGGATTTATTTAATTAAAAAAGACCTTTTCTCCTCTCGGGTGTTAAGTGGTTCGTGATCCCGGTTCGAGTTCAAGATTCAAGATCAAGACTCAAGACAACAAGATTGTAATTTATTTTTCCTAGGATAGATTAGTTACGGGGTACCAACAATCCATCTCGGTGTTTAATTTTCCATAATTTATTTTTTATGTGTTCGATCATAAAATAGATATAAAATCGGAATTGCCATGACATGCATCATATCATAAATCCACTCCATGCATACATGTAGAATTTTAATTTTGGTAATTAAAATAGGCATGTATACAAACTCGTGTAATTAGTTGAAATTTAATTAATACGTGGTAATTAATGAATTTAGTAACTAATTAATGATCCGAGGACGGGTTATGAAATCGTTAGGCCTTTCGGTGTGTGTTCTCGGTGAACCGCCTTAAAGCCCAAACGAGATCACGTTTTCAATTCGTAGTGTCTACGAGATTGAATGATGGTAAAAGAACAATAAATCTTGGATAAAAACGGTTCGCTTATAGGTTGGGTGGTCAACTGAGCTAGCCTCGACCGACTTAACCCTCCTAGTGTGATGTATGCACGGGGGGACTAAGCTACACCGGAGAACGGAGGGGTGATTCCTTCTTATCTCAATAGGGTTGTCTTGACCCGATTTCGTCCGACTGTCACATATGTTCCAACGAATAGGACGGGTAGGCTTGCCTACGTTACCGACACCATTTGGAATCCTTGATTTGATGAGCTTTTATGATAACATCAAAAAGACGTGGTTAGTTAACCCACAACCACTTCCAAATTATTGAGTGGGAGCGGGGGAGGTGACAGCCAACCCCACGGCCTCTACTATAGATACAAGTAAGTGACAGAAGGGTGACGCCTCGAGGCGCTTTGATTTCGTCCCCCTAAGGATGGTGTTCACCCCTATCAACATTCATGGCTTGGTCTCTGATGGGAGTCAAATTGACTATCATTTACTATGTGATTATACCCCGTTTATACCTCGTTTTATATGTTTCCAGAGACATTTCGTTGTATTTTGATGTATTTACACCTTGGTTATCATTTCGGGACCTAGGACGTAAAGTCCGGGATTCTCGGTCTTTTTCGGTGTAATTTACTATACTCTCGGTCACCCTAGTGTCCTATAGGGATTACGTGTGGTATTTTTTGTGATTAAGTACAGGTATTAGGTGTTCGAGTAGGCTGGAATGCGAGTTACGAGGATTGGAACGTGTGCCCGAAGCTTAAACGTTCAAACGGATCAAAACGTGTTGGTAATACAACCACACCTTCCACTGATCTGCATTTTGATCCACATTAGAGGCATTTTCTGGGCTGGACATCTTCATGAAGGTTGTAGACAATTTCATTAGCTTTCCAACGGATTTTGAATCACTCGATTTGGAGGTCTACACACAAAATTATGACCGTTTTTCTGAAAGTGTGTCACCATAGGCGGCACTTTGTCACCATAAGCGCGCGCCTAAGATGCGGTTTTTGGCTTAGAAACTTGTTGAACCGTTTTCTTCATGGAATTTTTGTGGCGGGCACTGTAGTGACAGCGCCCCTACTATGACCAGAGATCTGAAAAAATACTTTAAATACCCCCTCATTTGATCTATATCGGACCCTCTTCTTCTTAGATCGTTTTTTCTCATGACTTTTCTTCCTTTTTCTTAGATAAAACTTAGAATTGTATATAGTTAGTTTAGATTAGCTTTAATTAGTTGTAACTTTCAAGATAAATCTTGCTAGCTATTGCAATTTCAGTTTGGATTTCATTTTGCTTACGGTGTTCTTCGTCCCGATTTCCGGTAATTTCGATTTCTTTCTTTTGATTTCCAGCTTTAGATCTTGATGCTTTTTAGCTTAAAGGTTGATTTCTTGTTGTGTTCTTAGATTAATGAGTAGTTAATTTACCGATAGTCGAGATATGTGATAGCCTTCGAAATCGAATCATTAGCTCGTTGATTGAAGTGTTTTGATGTTTTGATTGTTAGATTCTCGGTGTTGTTATCGTTCTAGAACTTATGCCTATTGACGATTGTTGAATTCGCGACTTAATAATCGTATGTTACGTATTCTCTTTACATATGTATTTTGCGAGAGGGTGCGGGAAAAGGGGTTCTAGGATCACCGTGTAAAACCGACTGAGTTGTTCAGATTCGGTTTCGTGTGTGAGGTTTATATCGTTGTTAACGAGCGTCTCATAGAGCGTAGACCGTGTCGGGTCAGTTAAATCCGGTCAGCGGACTGTTGAATTCGACATAGGAAACTAGGTTGTTGAAATTGGCGCTTAGTTTCGGAAATAGGAGACGACACCCTTCAACGATGCCGAGAACATTATAGTTTGTTGAAACACTTCCGGAAACGAGTTAGGGTTAGAGAGTAGTTGGTTGGATCATAGATCGGCTATCTCTTTTATATAGTTTAAAATCTTTGTTTTGTGTATATTTTAGTTTGTAGAACCGGTGATCTGACAAATCACCACGTTCAATATATGTGTTGACCTGAACTAGGGACGAGACCGACTTTGGTACTCGACCAGATTCCCTGTGGGATACGACCTTGACTCACCAATTCTAGGCTACAGTTGACCCGGTACACTGCCGGTGAGATTGGACACTTAGAAAAGGCCGATCAAGTTTTCTGGCGCCGTTGCCGGGGAATCGGGTTGATATCTTGTAAGTTAGTTGAGTTTTTAGGATTAGGTCGTTTTTTCTTATTTGTTTTCTTATGTATAGTTTGTTTTATTGGATGTTGTTGTTGTGATCACACCACGTACTCCGGTAGTGGTAGTGATTAGATACCGTGATTGTGTTCGTGTTGTTTCCCTGTTTGCAGATAATGAATCCATACTACAATTACGGCTTCTATCCTTATCCATTCGGATATTACAATTACGGTGCTATGGGTTATCAAACACAACCATTTTATCAGTTCAACCCATACGCCACATCATACGGAATGCGTGGGATAATGCCCCAAGTTGCTATGATCAACAACTCGATACTCTTCCACCTCCGCCTCAAGTATCGAGAGACTCACACAGAGGAAATGATCCAAGATGATACTAGAGATCCGTAATAGCACTCACGGAAATTCTAGCTTCTTTACGGAGAATAGAAATTCTACTAGATCAAGCGATCGAGAGGAAGGAGAATTTGAGAGGAGAGAGCAAGAAAGTATGATTGAAGTCGCCTCGGAAGAACACTACGAGGATGGTATGACTCTTTTATCTATTGAGTCACATTACTGTCTTCATTTAGCCCTATTGTTATATCTTGGGGGTGCACCTATTGAGTTTGTTGTTGATGTTGAGCCTATTTGTTGTTATTTGGAACTAGAGTCGTTGTTGGTTGGTATATGTTTTAGTTCGGGAAAGTGAGTTCATTGTTCAGGCAGCGAATTCATCGAACGATCGTGGTGGTGGGGATTGAGCCCCGTGTTTTTAGTATTTTGTTTTCCGGGGGTGCTCAATTCCTACGATTTTGCTAGGGAGAAGCAACGGTTTGCTCTCCTTTGGTATAGCTATCCTTGACATAGTTCGGGGTAGAAAGTCGAGCTGAGGACTTCAAACTCAGAATGTGCTTTTATTGCTTTTCTCTCCCCTCGTGTTTCACCGTGTTTCTTTAGTTTGTATTTTGATACTTCGGGTAAGTTTTGATGTAATATAACCCGGTGTAGTGTGTATTATGGGGGTTAGTGTGGTGTTTTTGGTTTTTGATTAATCGTGGTTGTCCGCCTAGTTTCATTTAGTTATCTTCATACCTGTGTATCTTGTGTAGTTGTTGTTTCTGTTGATATTAGCACAGGTACCCTGGGAGGACTTTCTACGGATGCCACATGATCGTACTTGCACCATTTTCCGGTTGTAAGCTAACTTTTCTACCCTTATCCTTCGTGTTTCGTTTTAAAGTAGGGGGTGGTTAGTTTAGCTTAAATGTCCCGTATTCATGTCGAATGAGTTATACTTAGCGATTGTTGTCCCTTTTGTTTAAATGAGTCAGATTCTGAGAATTTTGATGGTTTTGACATTGGTTTTGATACATCGAGCCTTCGGTATTGTTTTGATAAACATATAGTTATTGTATAGATGCATTTCATTTGAGTTAAGATCTTGTATTGAGAATCGAATAGTTCTATCACGTTAGCTTCGACGTCATTTATCACCATGATTAGTGAACGATTATGGTAGTTCTTAATGACCCGGTTACCTAGAACTTATATTAGTAACTTTGAGGCGAAATGGAAAGGTCGTCGTTGTTAGGTACGGGATGACGGTTTTGGCATTTATTTTGACCCGATCAGAGCCAAAAGCCATCCTTATATGTATATCCACAGTTACCCCTCTCAGCCTTTTGTAGGGTGGTTAGACCGCCGCCCGAACTGACCATTTTGTTACTAACCCGTATAATCGATGTCCCTAGCCTTATTTCGGTCTACGTATCCTTGACTACCTTGCAATTGAGCTTTTATTTCCGCACATTTATACGATGTTGCGAGGTGTTGTGGTATGGGAGTGCTGTTGTGACATTGTATTATTCGAGTTATCCAGTATGATAGTGTGACAGTGTGTTGGTTCGACTTTGTTCGGAATTTTGCTGTGTATAGTTATATACATACAGCTATATAGTTTGAAAAAAAAAATATAAGAAAAAAAATGAAAAAAATAGAAAAAAAAGAAGAAGTGGAAAAAAAATGAAAAAGAGAGTGTATATATATTTATAGTATGTGCTTTTATTTTTAGAAAGTGTCCGTAAAATAATGGACCAAGTTATTGTTGTTTAGAGTTGGAGTTGGGGTTTATTTCGGATATCGAGATTGTTTTTATAGTCGGAGAGTTGGAGGCGTTCTAAGCCGCGTTTCATATATATTTTTTCTCGGTTAAAGCTCGTTTGCACCTTCTCTTTCTATTTTTATTGTAAATATCCTTTCGTAGCCCTAACCTAAGCCTAAACGATATAACCGTGCAAGTCTGCTGACCGCATACTAGGCGGCGATAGACCTCGATTAGTGGAGATGTTTACGACGTATAAGCCTATGGTGTAATCCTGGTATGTACACGTCTATAATCTAAACCGGTCATTGGTGATTAATGTCGAAGAAGCTATATACACACACACATTCTTTTCTCGATACAAGGTGGAGCTCGAGTTTTATGCATTTATATCAGTTACTTGTGTTTTACCATTTCAATTCTTATAGACTTAATGTATGATAGCAATGTTGACTCCATCTTTATTTTTGGATCGCTTATTTTTGCTCGAGGGCGAGCAAACGCTAAGTAGGGGGTAGTTGATGGGAGTCAAATTGACTATCATTTACTATGTGATTATACCCCGTTTATACCTCGTTTTATATGTTTCCAGAGACATTTCGTTGTATTTTGATGTATTTACACCTTGGTTATCATTTCGGGACCTAGGACGTAAAGTCCGGGATTCTCGGTCTTTTTCGGTGTAATTTACTATACTCTCGGTCACCCTAGTGTCCTGTAGGGATTACGTGTGGTATTTTTTGTGATTAAGTACAGGTATTAGGTGTTCGAGAAGGCTGGAATGCGAGTTACGAGGATTGGAACGTGTGCCCGAAGCTTAAACGTTCAAACGGATCAAAACGTGTTGGTACTACAACCACACCTTCCACTGATCTGCCTTTTGATCCACCTTAGAGGCATTTTCTGGGCTGGACATCTTCATGAAGGTTGTAGACAATTTCATTAGCTTTCCAACGGATTTTGAATCACTCGATTTGGAGGTCTACACACAAAGTTATGACCGTTTTTCTGAAGGTGTGTCACCATAGGCGCGCGCCCAAGATGCGGTTTTTGGCTTAGAAACTTGCTGAACCGTTTTCTTCATGGAATTTTTTGACAGGCGGGCGCCCGCCTAGCAGCCCAGATCTGAAAAAACACTTTAAATACCCCCTCATTTGATCTATATCAAGACCCCCTTCTTCTTAGATCGTTTTTCTGCAGCTTTTCTTTCTTTTTCTTAGATAAAACTTAGATTTGTATATAGTTAGTTTAGATTAGCTTTAATTAGTTGTAAATCGAAGATCGTACTGCTAGCTATTGCAATTTCAGTTTGGATTTCATTTTCGCTTACGGTGTTCTTCGTCCCGATTTCCGGTAATTTCGATTTCTTTCTTTTGATTTCCAGCTTTAGATCTTGATGATTTTTAGCTTAAAGGTTGATTTCTTGTTGTGTTCTTAGATTAATGAGTAGTTAATTTACCGATAGTCGAGATATGTGATAGCCTTCGAAATCGAATCATTAGCTCGTTGATTGAAGTGTTTTGATGTTTTGATTGTTAGATTCTCGGTGTTGTTATCGTTCTAGAACTTATGCCTATTGACGATTGTTGAATTCGCGACTTAATAATCGTATGTTACGTATTCTCTTTACATATGTATTTTGCGAGAGGGTGCGGGAAAAGGGGTTCTAGGATCACCGTGTAAAACCGACTGAGTTGTTCATATTCAGTTTCGTGTGTGAGGTTTATATCGTTGTTAATGAGCGTCTCATAGAGCGTAGACCGTGTCGGGTCGAGTTAAATCCGGTCGTGGATCGTTGAATTTGACATAGGAAACTAGGTTGTTGAAATTGGCGCTTAGTTTCGGAAATAGGAGACGACACCCTTCAACGATGCCGAGAACATTATAGTTTGTTGAAACACTTCCGGAAACGAGTTAGGGTTAGAGAGTAGTTGGTTGGATCATAGCTCGGCTATCTCTTTTATATAGTTTAAAATCTTTGTTTTGTGTATATTTTAGTTTGTAGAACCGGTGATCTGACAAATCACCACGTTCAATATATGTGTTGACTTGAACTAGGGACGAGACCGACTTTGGTACTCGACCAGATTCCCTGTGGGATACGACCTTGACTCACCAATTCTAGGCTACAGTTGACCCGGTACACTGCCGGTGAGATTGGACACTTAGAAAAGGCCGATCAGTCTCCGAAAGGATAGGTTTTCTGGGTACTCGTCGGGTCACTGACCTATCCTAAGACGGCACACTCGGGGCGTACCTAAGAGATCCGATATAGTAGGTCACACTCATAAAGGATATTTTTGATAATATCTAGGCTAAAAAAGGAAGGTAATCAATGAATAAAGGGATGTTCGATTCCCGTGGGATGTTTGATTTCACAAGTTATTCATTGATGAGATTGTCTCGATTTAACTGTCATCTCTTTGACCTACCCTAAGGCGGCACTGAGATGTGAGGTTAAAACCTTGGAATGGTAGAGTAGACTTATTTTTTAGTTTACAATTCCTAAAATTTAATATAGTAGTGTTAAACTTGAATTAATACATGTCATTTTATTTTCAAACAAAATGTCGCTCAAATTTACCTTTCATTATGCGAAAAATTAACGGGAAACAACTTTAAGAAATGGAAGAGTAACTTAAACGTGGTGCTCACGTATGAGAATGTGCAACATGTACTTACTTCTGAATGCTCTACGGTGGCGATCCAAAAACCTAGTAAAGCTGAGATCGAACAGCGTAATCGCTGGATCGAAGCAGATAACCGGGCTCATGGGATCATCCTGGCGGCAGTGTCGGAGGTTATTAGGACCCGGATAGAAGAGTTTGAATCTGCGGGGAGAAATCATGCGGAAACTTACTACGATGTTTGGATCACCTAGCAACCAAGCAAGACACGATGCCATCAAAGTTGGCCGTCAACACGAAATTGAACAAATGTCAAGCGTTGAATGGTCATGTTCGAATATGATCGATTACTTCAATGGCGCCGGTATTCATGGATCAAAGTTCGATGAAGCAACTCAAGTATCAATGATTTTGGAATCGTTGACTCACGAGTTTATCCGTTCAAAACTCGAGATCGATGGGAAAATATGAGTTAACCATGACACGAGATCTTTGAATGAATCGACTATCTACGAGGGCCTGCTATCGAAAGATAAGGTCCAAGTAGGGGATAAGAAAGTGAAGCCAATATGGCGAAGCCAGGTCATCAAACAAGCCTAAGGCAAAACCGAAGAAGAAGGGTAGTGTTGCACCCGTGCCCAAGCCAATGAAGAAAAAAGTTGCCAAGAAAGTTGATTTGAGTCCAAGCCCAAGGGCAAATGCTTTTCTTGTCAAGGAGGTAGGACATTGGCGACGCCATTGTCCTGAATACCTTCGTGATGTGAAAGATGGCAAAGTCAAGTATGTGCATTGGGAAAGATAAGAAAGGTAATTTGGAATTACTATTCTTGGAATCTTTTAATGTAGCTAAAGATGTGTCCACTTGGATACTTGATCTGGAGCTACTAACCATGTATGTTCTTCATTGCAGATTCTTAGTTCGCATGCAGGAGAGTCGGAAGAGGGTTCTCAAGTGATGCAGTAGTAGCCTTTGGGGCGCTCATTTCAAGCAAAGCGTTGGGAGCTGTGGACTTGCATTTTAATAATAGAATTTTACATTTATAAAATGTTTATTTTATTCCAAATTTCAGGAGAAATTTGATTTCTTATTCTGCCTTAGTTGAACAATCATTTTCTGTTTCAAGTTTGAATGGTGAATTTGTTATTTCAAAGAATGGCTTTGAATTGTGTTCAACTATAAATGAAAGCGGTTTATATTTTGTAAGACCACATAAAGCTCCCTACTTAATAATATGAAATGTTTAAAACTGCTCATCAAAGATCTGCAAAAAGGCAGAAAGTTTCTCAAGTAAAAGAAGATAAAACATACTTGTGGCATCTAAGGCTTGGCCATATTTCCTTGGAAAGACTCAAAAGACTTGAAAAGGTTAATGCCTTAGGTGAGTCATCTGTTGACACACTTGCTGCTGTCTCATGAGTGTTGCCTGGAGGAAAAATGACTAAGCGTCCCTTCTCATCAAAGGGTAATAGAGCCACATGAACTCTAGACTTAGTGCATTTAGACCTTTGTGGTCCGATGAACGTACAAGCTAGAGGCGGATACGAGTACTTTGTGACTTTCATTGATGATTACTCGCGATTCGGTTATGTTTATCTGCTGCATAGAAAGTCCGAGGCTTTTGGAAAGTTCAAGGAGTTCCAAGCAGAAGCCGAAGGCAACTAGGCAAGCCATTGAAATGCCTCCGCTCGGATCGTGGAGGTGAGTATTTAGATCTCGAGTTCATTGACTACTTGGTGAAAAAGGAATTTGTTTCCAACGTTCGGCGCCTAGGACACCAAAGAAAGCGGAGTTCTTTGAGAGGAGAAACAGGACATTGATTAACATGGTTAGATCAATGATGAGCTACGCCTCACTACCTATATCCTTTTGGGGTTATGCTTTAGAAGCGGTCTACATTTTGAATGCGATACCGTCAAAGTCTCATTAAAAGACACCCATTGAGATGTGGTCCGGACATCGCGAAAGCCTTCGCTCACTTCGCATATGGGTTTGTCATGCACACGCGTCCGATGGACAAGACTACCAAGCTACAATCACGCACGCAAGTATGTTTGTTTGTAGGCTATGCAAAAGGTACACGTGGTGGTCTATTTTACGATCCGAAAGATAACAAAGTGCTAGTCTCGACTAACGCTACGTTTTTGGAGGAAAGTTATATGAAAGACCACAGACCTCGAAGTACAATTGTACTAGAGGAATTACTCTCCGATGACATCAGGCCTATTGTGGCTGCTGATGTTCCTGTAAACAACACTAATAATACAACAGTCACTTCCGACATTTCTGTTCCACCCAGACGTACTGCGAGAGTGGTTCGACCACCGCTTTCGCGGCACGGCATGGATTTAGAGGCAAACGTAGTCGCTTCGATGGGGTGGAAGATGATCCTCCGACCTATAAGAAGGCCTTCTTTGGATCACGATAAGGATAAATGGATTGACGCAATGAATCAAGAGATGGAGTCTATGTACTCTAACTCGGTGCGGAAAATTGTAGAACTTCCTCGGGGTGAAAGGCCCATTGGATGTAAATGGCTCTACAAGCGAAAGAGAGGAGTAGATGGGAAGGTTGAAACCTTCAAAGCACGGTGGTAGCCAAAGGTTACACACGAGAGAGGGTATAGACTACGAGGAAACCTTCTCACTGTGGCCATGATGAAAACCATCCGCATCCTCCTTTCGATTGCCGCATGTCCGGATTATGAAATCGGCAAATGGATGTTAAGGCAGCGTTTCTAAACGTCTTTCTTGACGAGGAAATCTATATGCACGACAACGGAGGATTCATTGAAGAAGGTCGAGAGCACATGGTGTGCAAGTTGCTCAGATCCATTTATGGGTTGAAGCAAGCATCTCGTTCTGGTATCATAGATTCGATCACACGATCAAGTCTTATGATTTGAACAACACATTGTTGAATCTTGTGTGTACAAGAAGGTTATCAAAGATAGTGTTGTATTTCTAGTGTTATACGTTGATGACATACTCCTAATTGGCAGCGATAAGGGGATGATGTCCGACGTGAAAAGTTGGTTGACCACGCAATTCCAAATGAAAGATTTGGGAGAAGCTAGTTATGTTCTAGGGATCCAAATTATAAGGGATCGTAAGAATAGGAAGTTAGCTCTGTCCCAAGCAACTTATATAGATAAGGTCTTTGCACGCTTGATATGGAGAACGCAAAGAAGGGTTTTCTACCAACCCGTCACGGCGTTTACCTATCTAAGTCTCGGGGGCCTCAAACCCCGAAGAGGTGAAAGCCATGGGAAGAGTGCCATATGCCTCGTTTGTTGGTAGTCTTATGTATGCTATGAGGTGTACGAGACGACATTTGTTACGGCGTTGGATTAGTCGGCCGTTTTGGTCAAATCCAGGGCAACCGCCTTTGGACAAAGATAAAGAATCTTATCAAATATTTGAAGAGAACCGAGAAATTATATGCTCGTCTATTCGAGTGGGAGTTTGGAGTTAGCGGGTACACCGATTCGACTTTGATCAGGCAGAGATGATTCTAAATCTACCACCTGGTTCGAGTGTGTTTACGCTTGGTGGCGGTGCGATAGAATGAAGAAGCCAAAAGCAATCCAAAGCCTGACCCGATTCAACAATGGAAGCCGAGTTCATAGCGGCCTCGGAGGCGAGATAAAAAGCGATTTGGTTAAGAAAGTTCATCGGATTAGGCGTTGTCCCGAATCGTCGAGGATCATATTACTCTCTATTGTGATAACAATGGGGCCATTGCCAACTCTAGGGAACCTCGAAAGCACTGATGAAGTCGAAGCATATAGAGAGAAAATCTTTGGGTGATCAACGATTTTGTCGATAGAGGGACATTTCCGTCAAGAAAATCGCCTCCGCCGATAATCCTGTTGATCCATTCACCAAGATTTGTCGATTGAAGCTTTTAGTCGACACTTGGAGACTATAGGTATTAGAGACATGTCTCATTTGCTTTAGAGCAAGTGGGAGTGATAGTTTCTTTGTATTTTAAATAATAGGGTGTGCTCTAAAACAATTAATCACATGCTTTCGTGCAAGTGGGAGATTGTTAGGTGTGATGCCCGAAAGACAATTTTGTAATTGTTTTATTTAATAAATGAAATGATGTTATTATTCATATTTATTATTCTCATATTCACCGATGTGACATTAGTATTTACACTACAGAAAACCCTAAAGTATATCGTTTATGTAATCACTTAACTCAGTGTATGGTAAATACACAGGAGGATTGAGTTAGTGAAGATGTACTTAAAATACAACTAGCCCGTAGTGAAGTTAATCGAAGTATCGGGTCTCTCCTTTAACGTGCTATTAATGCGCTTGAGAACACAATAGGTGTGATTGTCTTATCCGGACTTTCGGTTAAGAGAACCTAATGGGGCATTTATATATGATAGATATATCATATGAAATTTGGACCGATTTGATTAGAGTTCACGGTATAATTCCGTAATCGAGAAGTCTCATCGAATCAATGGATGATCATATTTATGGATATATCTTAATCTCGAGGTGATCACGATCAAGCGCTTGAATCGAGTATGAAGTTTGACTTGACGGTTAAGGATTACACCGAGTCGTGGTGCGAATTACCCCATCTTGGTATTGTCTTGGATTGAGTGAGTAGTACGTGTTATCACGGATACGGAATCCATTCCTTCCATTTATGGAAGTAGATAAACGATTCCTTATTTGTTGATCTTAGAAGCGATCGATCGCATGCGAGTTCATATTACATCGATTAGCTACCCGGTGAGTTGTATGAATTAATTGATCACTACGGGGTTAATGGTAAATAAGGATAAGAGGTTCTAAAAGGGTTAACGGTAACTTCCCGATTTAGAATGAGCGATCTATGGAGGATTAATCCATATGTAATGATTATATCAATGGACGCTTATTATTATTCTCGTGAGAGATAAATATAATCTTATAATCGGAGGAGTGCGATCACGGGATTATGGTGGCATATTCTCGTGATTGATTCATCGAATATAATTATTCTATAATTATTTATTTGATTTATCGGAGTCACGATTATTAGTCCATGGTCCCCGACGTGCCTCACAATATAGCATAGCTATTCTCGGACGTCGAATCCTAATAATATTAATTTAATTTTTGTTGGACTTTATTAAAACGATATGTGAATTAATTGTTTAGTGGACTATTAAATTAGTTGGGCTAAATAATTAAATATGTGAAAAAGATATTTTTCATAAACTTAGCCCAAATGTGTTATAGCCGAAAATTAATTATGACTAGGTCATAAATTAAAATGGCGCCCCTTCTTATTTTTTGGAACAAGAAATTAGTTTTCTTGTGATTAATAAGGCATGTGCATAAAATATTTATTGGATAAATATTTATGGTAAATGATAAAGATAAATATTATTCTAGATTTGTTCTAGAATATTATGGAATTAACTTTTATTAAAGGATTTGTTTTGTTTGATAAATAAAAATCCTTGGAGGCTAAGTTTTACTCTCCTATATAAAGAGAGTTCTCCCAAGCCTTAATACACACATAAAATTCGACACCCACCTTATAGTAAGGAGCAAAGAATTTTCGGCCAAGGGAGAGGAGGAAAAATCTTGGAGATTTTTTTCCGGGTAGCATATGGGAAGGGTTCGAGTCGAGAATTCCTTCCACCGGGAATTGCTTGGATCACAGTGGTGCTCTTCACATCTTCACATTCATCCTTTGCGGTTCTTCAACTTGAATTTTGAGATTCAAGAGGTATGATCTACATCCCCCTTGTAGAATAGATCTAGTTGTTTTATTACGTGTATTATATAGATCTAGATTTATAAATCGCTTCCGTTGCGGATGATATTACAAACAGTTTGTTGATTTGGTCGTAAAATTTCTCATGACAAATTTGAAAATGTATATGTTGCGCATAGTGATCGGAGGAATATGAACCTACGTAAATCCAATGCAGTACTTTGCAATTTTTTGTCATGGTGCTTGAAGATATATGTCGCTAAAGCGATGGTAATCATAGTAAAACCGCATCGGCAATCTCTGAGAGCATTAGTGTCGTCGGAACACTATTGACACTCGCCGAAATATTATTTCCAACAAAACAAAAACGAAACGACCAATTTTGAACATAAATTCTTGTTTGTTTACTAAATGAACGATCATGAATAAATTTGTGACGTAAACAAAATAAACTTGAATAAAAGATACTTGGCTCACCTCGGCACGTTAACAACTCTATGTATACGCTCTTAATTGGTGCGTCTATTCATAGAGCGTGTGCTGGACACGGATTAGACTAGATACAATATGGACACGGCAACACCGTCATATCATATCATATATATATATATATATATATATACTTGCCACAAACCCGTGTATAATGCACGGGGATTTCGATACTAAACAATTATGAATATGAGAACTCATGATATATTTAATGACAAAAAATAGTCTGAATATGGCAGGTCGGTAAACATCTGCAGGATCTGCTGCTCTAGGTACCTGTGCTACCTATGCTTCTGTCTCTAAGAAAACAATGCTAATAAATATTTATAAAATGCCAACATTGAGCATGTGACTAAACAATTGTTACACATTTTTTCATTGAAACCTAATATTTAATAACGCGTCCTCAATCGTTACAACCCAAATGCTTAGAATTGGAAATTGACCCAAACATATATCCTATTACAACAGAAAAAGAAGTAGTTAACCAAAAAGTAGTGTGCACCATAAAATTTGTGAAAGTAGTAATATACAACTTACAACCTACAACTTACCTACTCAAATACGAAGTAAGTGATGATGCAACAATAGATTGAAGCATCACTTGAAGTACTATTAAAGATAAGTTTTGCATCATTTTGTTGTTATTGTCCAGGAAATCAAATCCCTTGATAGCATAAACACATCATATATAACTTGGAATTTTCTAAAAGCATTAAATGAATCACAACTATAGCTGGCCGAAACAACTGCACATTTAAGCAATCCATAGTCGCAGAAATTTGCCGAACAATCTTGCACATTTAAGCAAATCAAGTGTTCTCGACAAATGAATAACAAAAAACTCAACTTGATTGCCAAAATCCTGATGCTAGTTTGATGTCATCAATAACTTTTGTTTATCGAAAGGTCATCCATACCTAGGCCTTGAAATATTTTCCCATCATTAAGTGAATCCCATGAGCAAACTGCGATAATGTCTGGCATACAACTTGGGATTCCGCTCAATATAAGGAGAGTGGCGGTCATGACTACAAAGGCATCTATTAATAATGCTGACACACATAACCACTAAAATATTGAGAGATTAAGGGCACTCCCAGCAGAAGCCCTATACGGTGTCCTATCTCTAAAATGAGGATAAAAAATAGAGTTTTGCCTCAAATAGCTCCTACAGCAGAGTCTCTATCCCTATTTATTTTTAGGGATATGAACAGTGCATCCCTATTTGTGGGGATGCACCATTCACTGCCCTAAACATATTTAATTGTTAAAAATTATAGAGATAGAGATAGGGATGCTGCTGGAGTGAAATAATAAATATTTAATGTGTATAAATAGGGTTGTGAGGTAGAATATGTATTATTTAATATTATTTGAAATGTTATAGGGATAAGGATATGGATGTTGTTGTAGAGGTTTTTGAATTGAGATGTTGTAAAATAGAGATATGTATTATTTTATATTATTTTAGGGATAAAATTTGGGGCGTCTCTTGGGGCGCTTACTAAGAGATGCAATGAAAAAGGTAGAAGTTTGTACTTCCTGCCTATTTCGCAATTAAGGCAAGTATCTTTTGTTCCACCTCCCGTCAATGTCGGAATTTCTAGTCAGTTGTGTGTTCGAACCTGCAAATATGGAAGCTAGAAACAACGAAACGACAAAAGATTAGATGAAGAGGTAATTAGCTTACTTAATAAATAAAAACATTATATTACCATGCCAAAGAATTCAATTGATGAGTAGATTCCTACTGCTATGAATAGGCCTAGAATATCAAACATGCCCTTATGGCATAGCTTCAAGGCAGAAGTGGAAATCGAAATGGAAACAGGTCAGCTTCAATGGAAGAAGAAAAAAATGCTACTATATTAAAAAAGAACATGATTCACTTACGATCTTCCGTGCATAATGCAAAAGTTTACCCGGAATAAAGCATCAGCAAGCCATTTTATTTTTTGAATGCTTACACTAAATTGAGTAAACAAAGTAATCTTACTATAAATGCTCCATGTATCCGCTTCAATTAAGTATTTATGGTCATAAAAGAAAGCAACGATCTACAAACATTCTAGCAAATGGATTCAGAAAGATCAAAGAAAGTTGCAGGTAATAAAAACAGACGATAGGCATACCTCACAATAGACCTATTGGGTGAATTGGTTTTCCTTTTTGTATAGATTCACAATGTCTTGAAGATGCTATTGTTCTTGGTCCTCAACTTGAAATAGAGTATGTCCAAAGTGGCAGCGGTGGATCGGAAGAAACAAAAGGAGCCACGGCTGAGAAATCATATAAACACATGCACTACGTAATCCATGATTTGCTTAAGCTACTATTGCTTACAATTAGAATTAAAACAAAGGAGAAAATCAAGATCAAAATATCAAATAAAAGATCTTATTCGCCTAGAAAAATATATTTAAATTCATAAAACAAAACAGAGATTTTAGAAAGTATTGATGAGACATGAATGTAGCTTAGAGGGTAGCAGGGAAAACAACATAGAGAGGGATTTGGAGATTGGTTGAGAGATGTTGTTTGTGCGAATGATACATGATTCCAGGCTAAATTACAATTTTGGTCCTCTAACTAAACACGTTTTCGATTTTGGTCCTGTTTTTTCTCCGGCGACAATTTTAGTCCTGTAAGTGGTCTTTTTTTTGCAAAAATAGTCCTGAACGCCGGAAGCACCACTTACAGGACTAAAATTGTCGCCGGAAAGACTACTTACAGGACTAAAATTGTTGCCGGAAAAGACCAATTTTAGTCCTGTAAGTGGTGTTTCCGGCGTTCAGGACTATTTTTGTAAAAAAAAGACCACTTACAGGACTAAAATTATCGCCGGAGAAAAACCAGGACCAAAATCGAAAAACGTGTCTAGTTAGAGGACGAAAATTGTAATTTAGCCCATGATTCCACATAATTGAGTTCACCTACAAACATCTAACTACTTGTTTAATTTATCAAAACATTTGCCACAAAAACATTAATTTAGGTTTGGTAACAGCAACAAACATGAAGCATACATCAACATATTGATTATAAATAAAAGAAGATGATAGCTCACCTTATCATCTTCAGCATAGTGACCATTATGAATTAGCCTTGTGTGAAGGATTAGCGCAGACAATACATGGAAAAAATGCAAATCAACAAAAGGACATGAGGAAGTGGTATATTCTGCCTTTGAAAAATCATAGTAATTTCACGTATTAACAATTTCGATAAAGTTCATAAATAGCTTTAAGAAAAACATTGTGAGGAGGAATTGAGTCATGCATACGCATTATACATCAGAGACTAAGATCAGAGACTAAGATGTAGATAGCATTATACCCATGCTCACTATTTTCTGATGAAAATCAGTGCCACCTGAACATGATGTAAAAAAGATTTTAAAATAAGGGAGATTAAAATACTGCCGTCGCCGTCGTCGTCTGTCGTAGTGTTTCGATGACCAAATTGGCTATATCGGTAGTTGTTTTCGTCGAATTTCTTTTGATCATCTTAATGATGAAGATTGGTTGATCGATTTATGTATATAAAGGACGAATGATGGTGGCATCTGTATCCCACCGGACTGGTTTGAAGGCAGCCTTGTGTAAAACTTTTTTGAACTCCATAAGCTTCTTCTAATTTTCTAATAATCTTATACCCGTAGTGCCCTTTCTTACATACTATAAATTAAAATTAATAATAAATAAAGAAAAAACAAAAACAAAACAAACACATCACGTAGATCCGGCGACGCAAATTAGCAAATCTCACCTTACGCTAGATTTTTTGTTTTTGTTTTTTATTTAATTATGAAAAAAGCCTAGTGTATAATTTTTAATTTTTTTTAATTTTTTTTAAAACGTGTATTATTCTCAAATTATCAAAATTAACAATGGTCAATAGTTCAATCGATGGGTCATTGGTTTCAACCGATGAGTACATATATTAAAAATAATAATCTTATATTCAATGCATTAATAAAAATTAATATATGACATCCGTAATCATTTCCAAAATATTTCAACATCTAAATCATGACAATTTCGGAGATTACATTATGCGTGGGAAGAACACCCCAAAAGATAGACCCCTCAGCCGCGACACCATGTCTCGTAAGCAGGTGCACCGGGACATTACCAGAACGTTTAACAAAAGTAAATTGACATCAATGGCGGATCCAGAAAGTTTTTCTAGTGGGGTCACGAGACTGTAAAACTACATTTTTAATCAAAAATTTGTTCCATTGGGGTCACTAGAGCCTTAAACTACATTTTATCAACAAAATGATAATTTTTAACAAAAAAACTACATTGTTTTTAAAGTAAAAAAAATTTCCCGGATCTCAGTGGGGTCACGTGACCCCCTAGAGATACATACATCCACCCCTGATTGACATAAAGTAAAAGAAACATAAGCTAAGAGGCAGTCACGAGCTAGGCATCCAAGAACAGATAAATCTTTTTACGGACAAGATAAGGCTTGAATGCAAGATAAGCAGTAACTCTTGAAGATCATAGATGATAAACACAACCGATCTGCCTCTGCAAGAGCCAACAAAATCGCATGCATCTCTAATAGCGCTGGAGCATCACTTGGATCAATGTGGAAAGAGAAGGCCGCCGTAATAGACCACACAGAATCTCTAAAAATTAGCCTGATACTCGAGCCTGCATCCACCACATAAGCATCTGTGTTGCAATTCCAGGTCCCTAAGGGCAGCGGAGCCCAAACAACCGGGTGTGGAATCCCATCCGCCGCGTCAGGAACACCGCTATCACCTGAAAATACTGTAGCACTGCTGTTGTGGATGCCAAGATGACTCAGGAGGCTTAAAAGCGACCTTCTGTGTAGCGCCTTCGGAGGTTCCACAAAGTCATACAGAACTCGGACACCTCCCCAACTGATAAACACTCCACAAGACTCCCAAAAAAACTCCCGAAACGACTGCTTGACCAACTGATTTGCAAATGTTGAAGATCCCCAAATTGCCTTAGCACAGTCACACTCGAAAAAGACATGGCACATAGTTTCCCGGTCCCGACCACATGCCAGGCAGACACCATCCCCAAGTTGCGACTTGAGGATTCTCCCCAATTGGCAAGCATCCCTGGAAACATCTCCAGGGGAAGTGCTGAACTCGAGGCGGGACGGCCACCCACCAAACATCACGCCACACTCTATCCGACCCAACAGAGGATGACCCACTAGCCACATAGTACAACCCTCCATGTGAACTCAGAGATAAGAAGTGCCCTGACTTAACCGTGTAACGCCCCTTCCGATTGTAGTGCCATATACGCCTATCCGGGTGGGAAGGGCCAGCAACAGAAGTCCGTAGATCGCATCTACGTCACACGGGTGGAAAACCTGTTGTAGCAGGGGGAGATTCCATTACAGACCGTCAGCCGACAAGAGACCGTGCACCTGAATATTTGTCGGCAGTGAATGGGAGGCATGCCTGATGCGGAAAGATGGAGCCCGAGCAACCCATGCATCATGAAAGACAAAAACCGAGCGGCCATCACCTATTCACCAACGCAAGCCCGATATCAACAGATCCCGCCCCTCCAACAAACTCCTCCAGAGAAACGAAGGACTCCGCCCTAAACTTGCAGCGATAACTGTCATGCCCGGATGTTATTTTGCATTAAGAACTCGGCTAACTAGGGTGCTACAGCATTCTCCAGGCCTACTTTGCCAACAAATCTAGATTGAAGGCCTCGAGATCATGTAATCCCAAACCTCCCAAGTTCTTTGGTAGACAACAGACATCCCGACTCCGCCAATGCATCTTTTGCTTATCCTTGGTATCTCCTTAGAAAGATCCCCGAATATAGCGCTCTAGCTCCCGAACCAGCATGACCGGGACTTTGAAGAACTGCATTATAAAAGTAGGAATAGATTGCAAAACTGACTTAGTCATGACCTCCTTGCCCGCAGGCGACAAAAGTTTATCCTTCCATCTCGACAGTTTCTTCCAGATTATCTCCCATAGAAATTCAAACACCAAACAAGGCATATCGAGATACTTTCATGTCCCATCCCCGATAGGTGTCTGCAGAAAATATGAAATATAGTCCCGAACCTCCTGCGGCACTCCCCTGCTAAAGTATATGATAGACTTGTGAAAATTGATAGTCTGTCCCGATAAATCCCCATAGTGCGTAAAAAGGTTAACCAAAGTTTCCAGAGCCCCGTCATGAATCTAAAAAATAACATTCTTTCATTAGCGAACATCAGATGTGACACATGTACCTCTGCATACCCCCCGAAAGTGATTCCACGAAGTGAGCCTACCCAGATTGCCCTGACAAGCAATGCTGTAAGCCTCTATGCATAGATAATGAATAGGAAAGGGGAGAGAAGATCCCCCTGATGAATTCCCCGAGAAGGAATAATCCTCCAACCAGGCCTTCCATTGACAAGGACCTGATATGTGACCGATGTGACGCATCGACGAATCAAATCAAAAAAGGCCTCAGGAAACCTCAACTGATGCATGACTCCCCAAAGATAAGCCCACTCAACCATATCAAAAGCCTTGGACATATCAATCTTAACAGCTGCATGATTCTGACACCCCTCAACCCTTACTTTCATTGAGTGAAACACCTCGAAGGCCACGATCACATTATCAGTTATTTGCCTTCCTGAGATAAACGCACTCTGGTTACCAGAAATGACATCAAAAATCACCGGCTTGAGCCTATTGACAACAACACTCGAGAGAAGTTTATAGGCCGGGTTGCAAAGAGCCATGGGTCGAAAATCAGTCACCCGTGTCGGAGAGGCAACCTTCGAGACAAGAGATATAAAAGTTGCACTCACCAAACCTGGGTCCATTCCATCATTAGAACAGACAGGAGAACCTGTAAAACATCATTGTCAAAAATATGTCAATATTTTTGCAAAAAGATAACATGCATACCATCTTGACCAGCGACTTCCTCCCATACAATTGTTTAAGACTACGGAGGATCTCGTCCACGGTATAAGGGGCGGCCAATTGCTTAATCTGCATATCAGAAAGGGTTGAACACTCCAAACCCTCGAAATCCAAAGCCGGCGGATCAGCATATATTATATATTTTCTTTTTCCCACATATACTACCTGTGTAAGCCCGTTTAATTTTTTGAATTTATTTCATAATATTATTCCATTTAGAATACAAATGGAGTATTTATTACATTTTTTCTTTCTTTACCCCTATTTTATTATACATTCACATACCCTACGACTATTACATTAATAAGAGTCGAAGGATATTCTAGGTTTTTACCATTATAATTAATAACACCAACAACTTTCTTAATCCCTGTGAAAATATCTAAACGGATTTATATTTTAGGATGGACGTAGTATCTTTATATATTGGAAACAAAAGAGAACACAAAGTGAGATATGAACTCTTATAAAGAACAAAGAATATTGAGTCGTTTGGAATTTTTTTTTCTATTCATATGACATGATGTTCATTTTATGAGGATCGCGTTGTCAGATTAAAAATGATCTCATCGACACGCAAAAGTTATTGTAGTTATGTCGAATAGCCATTTCTGGACGCCACCAATATTCGATATCTAGAAAGTCGAATTTTCTCAACATTTGACTCTACATTGGTCGAATATTCATTTTCGACCTATGTAATGTTGAACAAAATTTGAAGTGTAATGTCACCGTGATTCATTGTGGTGACATTTCATGACATGATGTTTATTCTACAAGGATCGCATTGTCGCATTACAAATGATCTGACAAGCACGTAACGTTATTGTAGTTATGTGGCTGAATGTTTGTGATCATAACATTACTCTCCTACTCATCATGCATAGCGGAAAAGAAGATGAAATGCCGCATCCAAGCATTTTTGGCACCCAATGCTTCAGATAAACGGAAACCTCTACCACGAATACACAATTATATCTTCCACTATACATCTCTATCATCATTGATTATGATTGAACTATATGAATCAATAGTTCATACATAAACATGATATTAGTTTTAAATCCATTTTACTCTCATTTATTATGTGCTGAAATTTTTTTTTGCAATAAGGACAAAAACAATTTGACCGGATTAAATTTCTCTTGATATCATCTTCGCTAAGTCAAACCCCCTCGGCATGTTACCTCGCATTTCGCCTTCTAGATTCTGTCTTATTTGATTCAAAAGCAAGCAATAGTGTCAAATGAAGTCATTAAAGAGGGACAAAGTGGTCGCATGGATTACGTTGATCCACCACCAGCTCCTCTTCTTGATTTCGGTCAGAGCCCTCGTTACTGAGTTCATCGCCACCATTCTCTTCCTCAATGTCAGCGTCGTGGTAATTCAAGGACAAGTATTCCTTTCGATGCAATTAATAGGTGGGAATTAGACAAATTAAATCAGAGTTGCCTTTTGATTCGTTTCTTTTTTGGCTTCATAATATGTGCGATCATGTTGCTCTAATGTCTTACATTACATGTGGTCAATATTAACATACTCTGGTACACTAAATTGCATACTTTGGTTTGTTGTGAATGTTGGATTGTAGGTTTTGGTTGGTGTTAGTAAAATGTATGCATGTATCATAAGCACTTCATTATCTGTACAAGGATCTCCATAGTATTGTGTCATCCTGAACTGAATATACAGAATAATATTAGCCATATCCTTGGTTGTTCATGTATTATTGCGTGCTTGTGTACAAGAAAGCACATAAAAGCATAATATTGGTTGTTTGCTTATAGAATTGTTTTGTCACTTAACCAAAAGAAAAGGTGTAGCTAAAAAAACAAAAACCGTAAGGTGTGAAATTTAAGTAGTGTCACTATGAGTACATAAGTGTTATTAATGTGAAATTTATACTACCGTGAAATTTGTGCTAGTGTTACTGTGAAATTTGTGGTGGTGTTACCGTGAAATCGATGGTTGTGTCACTGTGAGTAAATAAGGCGTTACCGTGAAATATGTGCTAGTGTATATTGGTGTTATTGTGAAATATGTGCTAATGTCACTGTGATTACATAATGTGTTATTGTGAAATGTGATAGTGTCTCTGTAATACGTAGTGTTATTGCTTTGTACGGTGTACGTGTGTGTGTGTGTGTGTGTGTGTGTGCGCGCATATATATATATATATATAAATAACTACAAGACCTCACATTTTGGCATAAACCGCAGTACAATCAGATACACGAATGATGATTTTGTGCTCGTGTAGTATTACATAACGATGAGATCTTGAAGACCCTCTAGTTATATCACATAGTTTGTGTATTTCATTGAGAATGAGACTTGGACTTTTTTGCCCCTTCTTTCCATCCTCTTTGTTTAGCCCTCATCTCCCACATAGCAGTCGATTTCTTCTGTGCCATTAAAGCTGCTTCAGCTTTTTCCCTTGCTTCTTCACAAGTTTCCATTCCAGAATTGCATTTATCAGCTTCTTTCTGATACTGGGATGTCATTTTCTTGGCCTCGAGTAATTGACTATCTATGCGTCGTTGTGTTTCCATAGCTTCTGCTTCTTTCATCCTTAATTCTTCAGACAACAGTTCTCTGAAATTGTTTTCGGTATCTCCAGTAACATCTGGATCTTGCTTTGCACACTCTGTAGAAAGTATTACACACAAGTACAACAATAAGAAACCTTGTCATATGTTGTGAAAATAACTTGAAAACTACTATACAAAAATGGTCACCAAAGCCGTTTAATATATTGAAGTTCAAGAATTGAAGTTCAAACATGTCATACGTGATGATAACAACCCGTAAACTACACAAAAATAGCCACCAAAATCCTTTAATAATATGTTGAAGTTCAAGAATTGAAGTGCAAACATGTCATACGTCATAAAAAGAACTCGTTAAGTACACAAAAATGGCCATCAAATCCTTAAATAATATGTTGAAATGAAAGAAGTGAAGATTAACTGCTGACCTGCAAATGAAGAATTCTTCAATCCTGAAAAAGAGAACACAGACAGAAAGGTTTCTATATAAGAAAATTTTCACCAGACAAAATTCATAATCACAATATTTCCGCAGAAGTATAGATAAAAATGAACAAATGGCAGCTTCCACCATTCCTACGGGAGATTTTTACATGGTATCTTTACATATGAAGATATCTGAACCACACTCTTTCAACTTGGAATGAAACTGTGCGATTCGGATCTCTCAACATGTGGAGCGAGTACCTAAATATCACCCCCATTCCTACAACAAATCAGCAGCCCGAAATTCCATTTAAGAAAACAACAAAACACAAACATAGAAACCATCCAAAAGGGGTCAAATAAAGATCACAACTTTACAGAACCATTCCAGGATCAAACTTGTGACCAGTAGTAAATATTCTCAACATGTCTTTTCAGGAAAAAAACAAATATTTAACCAAATCTAACAATTGTTAAGTATCAAAGTATACTTCACTAACTGGGATTACAATAAAAACTGGAACTTTGACCTCTAGAATGTAATGATTTTAACTTCATCACCATAAATAACACACCAAAAGCATAGAAAAAGAAAAATCCCCTAAATCCAACATACCCTCTAGCAAACTTCATGAGATTTCATACAAAAAGAAAAAAACAAAACAAAATAAACAGAAATTACCACATGCCTAAAGGGATTATAGGAAGTGAAAGAGAAGTGCAATCACAATTGCAAGCAGGACAAGAAAGGACAGAACGGGATCTTGAGGTAATCGAAGATGCTGAAGAAGAGGAAGATTGCTCAGCAGTAGTAGCTAGATTTTCTACTAGATGCCAATACAATGGCGGACCTACAATATAGCATAGCAAGCAGAAAGCCATTAGTATCAAACCAAATTTCACGAGTCTTGATTTTGCTGCCATTTTCATCAGATCAATTTCTACAGGAATCGGAAATCTGTTTCTTGTCAACGGATAAAAATAGAGAGCCGACTTTACTCTGTTTGAGCCCACTTTGCTCCAAAGAGAGTAAACTCAGATAAAAGAGGAACGTGTAATCATTTTCTATTTTGAGCATAAGGCTCATCCACCTGGGTTTTACCCTGGTCTCGCTGGGAGGACTAGGGTTCGAATCCATCTTCCCCCTTCCTTTTTATATCTGAAGTAAAAAAGAAAAAAAAAATCATTTTCTATTTTTATTTTTTTTTCTTCTCACCGATAAAAACCCCAAGAACATTATACCGACGATCTTGTATTTGAGCTAAGATAATGACTATCGAATTTTTTATGCATAAAAAAAGAGTGTATACATGTAGCATTTGTAAATTGGACTATTGAGACTCTAGATTTACACGGTAGTTTTCGAAGGTTCATTGATTAGTACACATCCGGTGCTAGTAAGGTCGGGACCGTGGTCATCCGTCTCTAGTTTGCAGGCCGATAAGATCTTTCAGATTTACCATCCAACTGGGTTGGTTTGGTTATTTTTTTCTATTGAAAAGGAGTCATTCTGTCGGCGCGTGTCACTTTTTTCTAGGCTCCGCTAGACGACACGGCATTTTCGTTCAAATATAGGCCGGCCGTACTTGTGAAAAAAAACCCCCTCAACTGACCCAGTGGGCTTTTTGAAGCGACATAAGCATGCGTGCAGAGCGAGAGAGGCGATTCAAAAACGCTATTTTTTTTCATGGTCCAACAAGTATATACTGTTTGAACAATAAAGATAATAAAGTAAGTTGTCTTCAATCTATATTTAAGAGTTACGGTTTATCTCTCTTTTTAAATTTGATTTGACAATAATAATAACAATATAGTACAACAATACGGTGCGTTTCACAATTTGTTTTTTTTTATTGTTTTTATTATAATAAGATTTCTGAAAATGCATCACTTTGGTAATGATTACTCTAAAGATTGTTAAATTATTCGATCATATTACGTGTGAGGCGAACATATGGATGAAATAAATTTTAAAGAGGCAAATAAAAACACCTTATATATACTTTAGTGTAATTTTTAAAGTAAGAGAGGCGACTACCCCTCCCATTAGTGTAGATCCGCCCCTGTTTACACCCTTGACTTAAGCCAACTTTGAAAGTCTAGAGGCGATGCAATGGGGACCCAACCTAGATTTACTTAATCTATGAAACTCTATGAACGAGACAATGAGAACTTTTGAGTGAGACTCAACATTATTTAGATTCGTTTTTTTTGTTTTCAAAGAAACATAGTTTTCATTTATAAAGTAGCATTTTTTGCCTTTTTTTTGGGTTGAGATTCTACCTTATTTATTTTAGAGTTTTTATGTAAGATGATTGTTATTTTGTGATTTAGTTATGTTCAAAGTATTTTTAGTCATTTCATGGATCCAAGCAAAATTTTAACTCAACTCCTTGATACGTGTTTACGTCAAATGTCTCATTTTCTCTCAATTAAATAGAAACTAAAGAAGTAATTTCGTTTAATTAGGCACCAGAAAGAATGAAATGCAAACCTTAGGGAAATATTTGTGTGGCATAAGGGATTTTGAGATAATTTGACTAATAAAACGATGAAAACCACAAAATTTAAATACATAATGAAACTGTTTGGCTCATATTAAACCATATGGTATCTCCACACGTGTAGAAACACTACACAAATATCTCCCGGCATGTTCGGTCATTTAGAACTACAAGGGTGGCCCAATGAAATGGGAATAGATCGCTAAAGACATGACAAGTGGTCAGTTGCAATATTAATTCTTATCAAGAGCATTAATCAAAGATGGACATGTAAAACTCATTCCCAACACAATCGATAAGTATACATAAGTCAATCGGGGTGATGCCCTTACTCTATATCATTCCCTGACCGTGGCAGTAGCTTTTGGATGTCGCAATTAGGTGCGGACGCAAGATCTCGGGTAAGGGATTTAATGAAATTTTTAAAGCCAAATATTAACATTTAAGGGAGGCAAATGATATGTTTTTTACATATATTAGTATAATTTTTCCGGATCATGGGAGACAGTTACCCCCGTTGGTCGTATGTAGCTCCGCCATTAGGCGCAATTGCATTTTTTAAGGAGATTTTTGCTTTTGATTCAACGGCTCAAATCACTTAAAAGAAGATATGTCTAAGTTCGGAAGAATTCTAAAGGCTTGCAAAGAAATTTTCCCTCTTTTTAGTACTATAGTATAACCTCGATAAATGAATATTCTCAGGATCAGAAAAAATATTCGTTTAGCGATTATTCTCAGGATCAGAAAAAATATTCGTTTAGCGATTTTACTTATTTATCGATAAATGAATATATTATTCATTTAGATAGTATTTTTACATTTTTTTTTCTTATGATTAGTATTATTACATTTATAATGTACAAATATAACTAGAGGGTAATGGTCAAAATTATTATGAAAATCTTAATTACATTTATTTTCTTTAGACTCTAGATTAGGAATACATGCACTATATGTGTGGACTAAGTACAGTGTATTAGGTATTGAGACTACTAATAAGATTATATGTATGAAATATTAGAACCTAAGAAAATATGCTTAACCAACACTAAAAATTATATATAGTTCTAAAATTTTAGTTTGATAAAGGATCCATAAAAGTGTATCTTTCTTAATCTTCAATTTAATGGCTTATCAGTCAAAATCAATAACAAAATTAACTTTAACTGACCAGATAAGGAGCGCCCTATGTGATTATTTATTTATTTTTACATTAGACTTTAAAGACTCAATTTTTTTTATTCGTTAATGCATTTAGCGAGGTTATGATCATTTACCCCCTTTGCCCATGTCGGGACAGGAGAAAATTATTCATTTGGCGAGGTTATTTATTTATCGAGGTTATATTGTATCTCCTTTTCTATGCAAAAAGATCTGGAAATGAGTCGGCTCGCCTTTTAGCTCGAAAAGGCCTCTTTTTTGCACTTCTTTAAGGACTGATGTTGGGAGAGATTGCCCACACTCTTGAATGCCTAAAGAAATATAGTAGCATCTTTATTAACACCAATTGGTTTTAGTACAATGGTAAGCGCTTGATCTTAACACGGTATCAGAGTCAGATGTCACGAGATCGAACCCTTGTGCAAGTGTTGAAAGAGATTGCATACATTTGAGAGATGTGTTGGGAGAGATTGCCCGCACTCTCGAATGAAAAATTGTGCAAGTGACGGGACAGATTGCCCACACTTAAAGGGGGTGTTGGGAGAGATTGCACACACTCTTGAATGCCTAAAGAATTATTAACAACAATTGATTTTTATACAACAGTAAGTGTTTGATCTTAACAACTGGGGAATCAACCCTTCTTCCAATTTAATTGATGATTACGCTCTTGATAGCGCATAATAAAATTTCTTGTTGCTAAAAAAAAAAGTCAATCGGGATATTACTTGACTATGTTTGATCACATTTTACAACACACACTAGTTATAGTTGAATTTCCCAGTTCCGTTCATGTCTTTTAGCAATCATTGAATAACTCCAAATTTGTAATTACCTAAACTAAGGGCGATAGTAACATTAGTATATAACTTACGTACTATATTACTGCTAGAAATAGCATACTTGCTAGCGTTTTTCGTGAAATAATTTAAAAGTGAAAATTTTTTGGGCCGTTGAAGGGTAATTCTTTTTGGTTAATATTTCCGAAGTTACTTTAGTACATGAGTTTAGGTCTTTTTATATATATTGTGTTCTTGTTGTTTGATATTTCACGGTGCATGACCCAAACAAGAAATGGGAAGGATAAAAGATTCTTGATGTCATTGTGACGTCGTCAATTCATTATATAATTAAAAGATCATTAAAAAACAATAGTGACAATAGTATTAAAAAGTACACCTTATAAGCTTGATAAAAGTCTAAATGACATATTGGCTTTAAGTGAGCAACTATTAATTTGAAGCCCTCATAAACGTGTGACATCATAGCCATATCATTAAACACTCATCAAATGCATTTATATAACACACATATCTTAAAGATGTGACATAACACATTTTTAATTATGATATAGTTAATAATATATAGTAGTTGTATAATATAATAAAGTCTTATATTTCATACACCATGCCAACCTTAAGAAGCCTAGTCCTAGGAATGGCCAATGTTTTATCACCTTCTCTGAAATTTTTCCTTAGAAAACTATAGGCATAGTTTACCACAAACTTCTTAAACAAAGATGAATCTTTTTTAGCAACCACTTCAGCTTCTCCAAGCAAATAAAACACACCATGATCCATAGCTTTTTGCACAGCTTCAATTTCCTTTTCCGCCCTTTGGTTCGGAACAACGAGCTGGTTCGACGAACTGTTATTGCTCACAACATTCGTTGAACGAATCGAGCTCGACGAAATCCGGGCCGGTGCCATATTCTCCTCAATATGTACTCTGTTAGACATGGGACCCGAATGCTCAATAATGTTAACAGGCTCTTGTGTTTGTTCGTTAAACACGTTTTCATTCATGATATATTCTTTCAGTTTCTCCACCAAATGAGCCTCAAATACTTCAGGTTCATCAATCTTGTTATTGTATCCACGACGAACCACACAACGATAAACCCGATAATCCCTCGGTTCGATGTGTCTGAACAAAAACCTTTCTTCCAATGCAACTTTACCAATTGGGAGTGACTTAACTGAAACCAAGACAGTAACAGAGTGAACAGAGGGAATATTCAAAACAAAATGCGGGAAAATCGGAGGGATCCCTTGAACGAGCTCCGAATACAGAAGCCCGATTCCAGGAGCTCGGTTCACGTCCGGTTTTTTAGCTAAATCCTTGATGTATTCACTAGAGACCTTGTTGTTGAGCTCAAACATGTATCTTTCCTTATGAACATAATGCCAAATAGCCATTATAGCCATTAGGACTAATGAAAACGCCAAAGGAAGGTATCCGCCTTGCACGAATTTGTATAGAACTGATGAAAAGAAAAAAGCTTCCACACTGAAGAACACTATAAAGAAGAGGGCTATCCACCATATGCTTGTTTTCCATATTACTAACATTATTAGTGTCAAAAGTAGTGTTGTTATCAACATCACTGCAACAACCGCAATTCCTGCACACAAAAAAACGGCGCAGTATACAGATTCAGGAATCTGTTTCATTGGGGTCACTCAGAGCCTAAAACTAAAACTACGGATATTTTCGAATTACTTACCATATGCATTGCCAATCTTAGTAGTAGACTTAAAACCCCAAGTAACAAAAACACAAGCAAGCATAAGGATGAAGTTGACTTCAGGAATATAAACTTGACCATCATACTTAGCAGAAGTATGAACAACTTTCACTCTTGGGAAACAACCTAAGCTGAGAGATTGTGATATAATTGCAAAGGCACCCGAAATCATTGCTTGACTAGCTATGATTGCCGCAGCAACAGCTACCACGAATTGTGGCCAGTAAAGTGGACCTATATAAATTTATATAAATCAATCAATCAATGTAGATAGTTAGCATATATACATTAGGGTTTTTGTTTTGAAATGTTTTGAAAAAGCTAAATCTAACCGGGAATCGAATCGTAGAAAGCGTGTTCGTAATGTTCTGGATGCTTGGAAAGATAAGCAGCTTGTCCAATGTATGCAGTCACTATGGATGGAAATACCATTGTAGAGAAACTTATCTGCAAATTATTTTATCATAATTAATACTCATTGTAAAAATGCGTTAAATCAGATCAGATGATATTTATGAACTTACTTGAATAGCACGTATGCTGAAATGACCTAAATCAGCAAACATGGCTTCTGTCCCTGTTATATATATATAATTAAGAATATTAAATACTACTGTAATATATTAAGTTATATTTAAACTTTTAATTAACAAAAAAAGAAAAGGAAATTAATTTAAAAAAAGCAGAGACCTGTAACGCAAAGAACAACACCACCAAGAGAGATCCAACCATCTTTGCCATTTCTTTTGAAATAATCAATAATATAAACAGGGTTGAATGCACGTAGTACTTTGATATCATGTGTGATTAGATTGTACAGGCCAATGAGAGCAATGAACAAAAACCATAGGGTAATGACTGGTGCAAATGTGAATCCAACTTTGTCTGTACCAAATCTTTGTACACTGAAGAGAATGATAATTATTGCTATTGAGATTCCAACCACAGCATCTGCCAAATTCAAAATACGTTTATTAGTATATAAAGTCATAGGAATGATCGTAACGCTCCCAGACCCCAGGCCTTGTAGCGCTAAATAAGTTATAAGGTATCCGGTCAATTGCGGCTTAGATTGTCGTCATCGTTTGGTCTAAAAAGGCTAAACCCAAACCCCGGGTCTGGTAGCGCTGGCCGCTAAGTGAGCCATAAAGGATCCGGTAAACTGCTTAAACTGTCATCCTCACTTGATGTAAAAATGTTAACCTGAATTGACAACATATTTATGTCTCATATTTATATTTATAAGGTGGTAATACTATTCTCTCACATTCTCAATGTGAGGCATCACAATGGTATTCAGATAAGATATATATAGAGATGCTATATATATAGCCTATATTATATTCCGAGTGTTGGGCTTTTTTATTTTGTTTGTTTGAAAATATCTAGACTCAATATTGATGAGAATCATGGAGACATGCAGGAAAGAAGGATCCACGGAGCATCTCTATATAGTGTTTTGGCCCGCGGCCGTGGCGGAGGATTTGGCCGGAAATCTAACCAGAGCGGTGGTTTTGAATGTAGAAGAAGATGATAATTTTTTTAGGGAATAAAGATACCGAGGGAGCAAGGGAGGGGGAGTGTTTTGTAAATTGAAAAAAATTGGATGAATATATGATGATATAATACTTTGGTGGTAGTAAAAAATAATTGGAAATAAGTAAATTACATCTTTTTTATTTTAATGTGGTGTAACGATAAATTTACTGTAGTGCAAATAAAAACCTCCTTAAAATATGCATTTCCCTCTTTCGGCCGATCTCTGCCCAATTTTATAAAATAGAAATATATTGTTTCTCTAGCCTCTTAGGGTATTCCCATGAGAATCTCTATCCCTATCCTCACATATACTATTAAAAAATACATATCTCTACTTTACAGCAACTAAATTCACAATACTCTACATCAGCATCCCTATCTCTATCCTTACAACATTAAAATATTCATTTTTTAACTATAAATAATTTTATCAAAGGTAACTTTTCAAATTCAAATTTTACTCCAATGGCTATATTCGAACACACACATTTTTCCAAAATTATTTTTAAAATTCAAAATTTTACTCCAACGGCTATATTTGAACACACACATTTTTCAAAACTTACTTTTTAAATTCAAATTTTACTCCAATGGCTATATTTCAACGGCTATATTTCAACAGAGGGAAGAAAAAAAAATAAAATCGTTTCATAAATAATAATAAAAAAAAAATAATAAAAAAAAAAAAATGTAAGGATAGCTACATTGTCTTTCAGATTTGGGGTGTGGCACTGCTCATCCACCCGAATGTAAGGTGGGGATAAAGTATCGATGATGCAGGAGAGTTTTGCTTCTTCCCTATTTTTTTCCCTACATGTAGGGATAAAGGTGGAGATAAAGACTCTGATGCTAATACCCTTATCTCCTCACCTTTTAATTAACTCTATTAAAAAACAATTATTATCGTGGTACGTGTCACTAGAGAATGATAATCGTAGGTGAGACAACATGTTTTTATAAAATTTATTATAGTATATAACAAATTGATTGATATTAATAATACCATAATCGATGATTAAAAAAATATGTTATATCACTTTTTTAGTTTGTTTGGATAATTTTATTGTGGTCAGGTTTGGTGGGTATGGGCATGTGGAAAGGGATTTGGAATATGAATGAAAATGACTAACGAATTGGATGTTCGGTGTGAGTGATGTCTGTGGAGTTTGATTCTTATTCATTAATAAAGACTTTAGCCAGAACTCATTAATTAACATGATGTGTAATAGGATATATAATCAAACATGTGACAATCCTAAATATTTTTAAATTACTAATCATTTAAGTCAAACTAATAAGTTAAAATTTGAAGCATTTTTCGATTTGTATATGTCGCCCACGTACATAGAGAAAAGTTATGATACAACGGCGATTTATAGGTTGTACCAAGTGAACGGCTGTGATGAATCCAAATCACCCTTACACACCAATATTGTTTGTGAGATGGTGTATAA
Source organism: Gentiana macrophylla (assembly GCA_026214975.1). Taxonomy (NCBI): domain Eukaryota; kingdom Viridiplantae; phylum Streptophyta; class Magnoliopsida; order Gentianales; family Gentianaceae; genus Gentiana; species Gentiana macrophylla. The sequence goes on along the minus strand of CM047809.1, from coordinate 113,932,298 downwards.
GAATTCATCATAATCGTCCACTTGGTACAATCCATAAATCACCGTTGTATCATAAATCTTCTCACATACGTATACATATGCGTAGGGTCATACTATTCTATTTTTTTTCCGGTAGAAAACTTAATTTGAAAATTTGGCATTATTATATGATTTATTGAAGCACCATGTGTAATAAGAATCATAAGATACCTCATGCAATTTATAAAAAAAAAAAAAGGTCCAATCACGTTGACTTTTAAACAAATCCCATGACTACATTATCAGGACTTCATTGCAATGATTAAATTTTTAATTAAAAAAAACTTTTATTTAGAATATATTTTCTCACACGTTCAAAGCGAATGAACCCTCCCCAAGTAAAATATTTGAGAATTTTTTTACCTTGCTGAAGGCCCTTGATCCCAGAAATGGCCGAAAGAACTGCAAAATCAAAATGAAATTTGTAACAAATCTTTATTATTTAATTATATGTATATCTTTTTTATAACCTATAACAAGATCAACCTAATTAAAAAGAAAACTAAAGCAATTTTTAAAAGCATCACATCAACTCCGAAAAATCACATCTTGAACTTAGATTCGACTATCTAAGAAATCGAATTTGTACCTTCAAACTCTAAAAAGTTGAATCTACCTTTCAAATAAAAAAGTTGAATCTAAGTTGAATCCCAACGTGCATAAATTTATAAACAAATATGAATAATAAATAATTAAAAGTCTAACCAGAAATGCAAGGAGTTAGAACACCATCACCCATGACCATAGAAGTGCCAAGAATAGTAACAAGAAAAAGAATGATTTTCCAAATTTTGCTGCTTTCTAACATTGTCTTAATCTTTTCTGCTCTTTTAAGCTGATTTGATGGTGTTTCCAGCTTATATGTTGACACTTCCCTATCCTCTGGCTGTTGATTTGGTAATAATCCAACATTTGCATACCTACATATCAATGAATACAGTGCAAATGTCCCTCCTGCACCACCATACACAATGACAAAAATACCCTTATCAATCTCGATTATTCTCTTTCGTGAAATTGATACAGTGATCCCTTCATAGAGAAATATAAAAAGGGTATAATCATAATTTCCTCACCATCTCCGTTGTCGTTAGCACGCAAAACGATGAAAACATACTTGAGCATAGGGATGAGAATGATGGTATATATTATCAGAGACAAAACTCCAAGAATATCATCATTATGTTTTATCCCATTTGGAAAAGTACTTGAAAACACATACAGAGGTGATGTTCCAATATCTCCATATATTATCCCTATACTTTGAAATGCCAAACTCAATGTTCTCTTCCAATTTTCCTGCTAATTCATTTCACATTAAAAAAAAAAAATTTATCAGGAAATCAATATATATACAAAAACAATATTCTTGTAAATAAAATAATTTAGTAGCCATAAAAAACAAAATTATTGTAAATACCTTGGAGCCATGGGAGTGATTAGATGAAACCCTACCAGCTTCAAGATTCAACGAATCGATCCGACGTAGTTTTAGAAATGAAAACTTCCTTTCTTTAAGATTTCCACTTTTGGCTATGGTGATTTCATCATCTTGTGGTTTGGCCAGTTCTTCTAATGCCTGATCAGTTTCTTCATTATAGGAAACTGCTGCCATTTTTTTTGTTTTTCTTTCTGTGTGTTTCAATGGTAATACTTCACTGGTTGAGATTTGTAATTGTAACACGTGATTTTATAGTAGTTTTGGTGGAATAAGTTGAGTAACGTTTTCTAAGTCAGCACTCAATTATGTTAATTTTTAAATAAATAAATAAATATTTCGTACATGCCGCATCACGGATCTGATTGTACAGACTTTTAATTACTTCATTATTTTATTTAGAGGCACGTCTCATTAAGTAAAGATGTATAATATATATTCTTACCGAGTCATTTCTTTTTAATTAATATATCATGAATGAATTTATATATAGACTTTTCTTAAAAAAAAAAATATATATATATATATATATATATATATATATATATAGACGAGTTATGTTGTAAAACATTGAGAGGATAACATATTCAATCAACGTAAATAAATGCAAAAAAACAAAAACAAGAAGTATATTGTTATAAAACGAAGAAAATATTGGAGGAAAAACAAAAGAAAATAAAAGTATAGAAGAAGGGAGAATTACTTTTATTCCAATAATATAAGAGGGTATTTATAGTAGAGGTTACAATGTGAACACAATAATCTGAATTAATCTCAAATCTACGTAAATCAATCAGAATAATAGATAATCCATCAATGATATTATTTCATAACACTACCCTTTGAAATCTATTATTAAAAATACAATGAGATATGATATCTCATTAAAACCTTACTAAAGAAAACCGAGTGGGAAAAATCTTGAATTAAGGAAAAATAAGACATATTTATACATTTGATTTACTCACCCTGAACCAAGCATCAATTTAGATATTTCAATTGCCTCATCCCAATGCTCTTCACTAGTCTTTCAAATGTCGCAGTCGATAATGTCCTGATAAATAATTCTGCCGGATTATTGGTTGACCGGATCTGTTGCACATCAATCTCCTCATTCTTTTGCAAATCATGAGTAAAGAAGAACTTGGGTAAAATATGTTTTGTTCTATCCCTATAATATATAGCACAATTCAATTGAGATATGCAAGATGCATTGTCTTCACATAGTGCAGTTAAATGATTTTCATTCTCATCTAGACAATGTCTCAATGAATAAATGGTAGAATTGATTGTCTCGATCGTAGTTGCATAACTAATATGTCATGTACTATTAACTTTGTTAAAAAACCCAGTGGAAAAAAAAATAGACAAGGTAAATAGTTCATGCCATATGCGTTTCTATGTGTTGCACTGGCTGCCTCATTAAAAACCTTTAACTAAGAAAACCCTTTGGAAAAAACTTGGTTAAAAGGAAAAAGAGTACAATCATTGGTTTTAAGACTAAATCCACACAAAAGTTTTGAAGTTGTCTCTCTTCCTGACGACAACAATCTTTCAAATGTACGCATTCCATTATTATAAACACTTATTATCCAAAACCGATGTAGGAATAATCTTAGTGAACAAATCTATGAGATTGTCACTAGAGCGTACTTTTGCATATCACTCTCTTTTAGAGTTTATTGGATAGTCGAATGTACGGGCTAATAAGTGTCACTTCCACTACTCACTTGTGCAACACATGCAAGTAATCAGCTAAATAATGGGGGAAGTAATATAATCGAAATTTGCATGCATATATTTCCACTATCATGCATCGTAATTGTTATAAAACAGATGGAGATAATTTCAGATGCAAGAAATAGAAACAGATGCAATCAAACGAAAATAATCAAAGGAGATAACAGAAAACAAGAAGAACACAGATTTAACGTGGAAAACCCCTCACAAAGTGAGAGAGATAAAAAACCACGGGCAGAAAAGAGATATTTATTATTATGCACTGAGTTAAGAAATTTTCACACACACAGACAATGTGACAATAACTGTATTATAGGCACAATCCCTAAACCCTAGCCGCAAGGAATCTTTGTCTGATGCACCATAAATACCCCTACACGTGTCCTCCTTTTAATAACACTGTATAGTCATTGTCATATAATGTAATTCAACAGATGTGGGACCTCACAGTATTCAAGACTCAAGCACCTTACACCTGGCCGATGTGAAGCTCGGTGAGACTCCACCCTACTGATGCATAGAATTAAATACACTTCTCAGCTGTCCATCACACAGCTGAGTCTTCAGATTGGTTCCACCAAAATGTAGAGTTTAAGTCACTTTACTGACAAATCTCCACATTGACTTCAACTCTCCCTGAGTCAAGCAGATTGCACAACGGATGTACTTGTAACAGATGCATTCGTCAATGCCGGATGTACTTGTACCGGACTATCTCCACAAAGATCCACTCCACCGATCCGCCTCGTAGAGTTTCCGAAATAGATTACAAGCTCAATATTGGTGAAGTCCAGCAAAGCTAAAACTTACTCACTGAACTGGTTTAGTGAACATATCAGCAGGATTCTCTTTTGTGCCAATCTTCTTCACCACAACCCTCTTCTCATTCCTCAAGAAATGATACCTGACATCAATATGCTTGGTTCTCTCACGATGAACCTGATCCTTGGCTAAACATATTGCACTTAGATCGTCACAATATATATTTGATCGATCCTGAAGCAACCCCAAATCACTGACTAGCCCCTTCAACCAGATGCCCTCCTTAGCTGCTTCAGTAAGAGCCATATATTCTGCTTCAGGAGTTGATAAGGCTACTGTAGCCTGAAGAGTAGCTTTCGGTGACCACCGCACTTCCCAATGTAAACACATACCCGGTCATTGATTTTCTCATCGTCAACATCACTGCGATAATCAACATCACACGAGCTCTGTGACTGCACCAAGATCACCTCCATAAATGAGACCAACATCGTTGCAGACTCTCTCGTGTACTGAATATCCTTTAACGGCTTTCCAGGTGTTCTTTTCCAGGTTGAGCCATGAACTGCGACAACACCGATCGCTGAGCCAAATCAGGCCTAGTGCATACCATGGCATACATCAGACTGCCAATTGCACTAGCATAGGGAACTTTTGACATATACTCCTTCTCTTCAGCTGACTGTGAAGCATAAACAGACAAATGAACATTTGATGCCATAGGAGTATCTATTGGTTTTGCAGCAGACATCCCAAACTTGGTCAGTATCTTCTGCAAATAACCCTGCTGAGACAGGAACAACTTCTTCTGACTCATATCTTTCCAGATCTCCATCCCCAAAATTTTCTTGGCTGCACCCAAATCCTTCATTTCAAATTCAGCACTGAGAAGATTCTTCAGATTTTGAACATCAGACTTCCTTGCTGCAGCTATCACCATGTCATCCACATACAGGACAAGATAGATATATGATCCATCTTTCAGTAGACTGTAGTAAACACAACAGTCATATGGATTTCTATTGTAACCCTGCTGGAGCATAAAACTGTCAAACCTTTTATACCACTGCCTTGGAGCTTGCTTCAAACCATACAATGATTTCTTCAACTTGCAAACATAATTTTCCTTGCCGAAACTTGAAAACCCTCAGCCGTGTGTCATGTATATCTCCTTATCCACCTCACCATGTAGAAAGCGGTTACATCTAATTGCTCAAGTTCCAGATCCTGATGTGCCACCATTGCTAGTAACACCCTGATTGAAGTGTGTCTAACCACTAGTGAAAATATTTCATCAAAGTCAACCCCTTCCCTTTGACTGAATCCTCTTGCAACCAAACGTGCCTTATACTTGACCCCTTCTGCTTTAGTTATTCCTTCCTTTTTCTTGAAAATCCATTTACAAGTCACAACTCCCTTGTCAGTAGGCTGTTTGACCAATTCCCAAGTCTGATTTTTCAACAATGATTCCATTTCATCTCCTATGGATGCATGCTATTGAGATGCTTCTGTACATGTCACTGCTTCCATGTAAGTAGTAGGTTCAGCAACCTCTACCTCTTACGCAACTTAGAGTGCATATCCACCAAATCATCATACCCATATCTCCTTGGAGGTATCCCAACATTAGATCTTCTAGCTCTTTGGCAGTGGAGACTCTTGATTAATGTTTGTATGACGCCTCACCGAGGTCTCGAGTGGGATGGCTAGGATCGATTCAGTTCATTATCCGGATCAAAGATAGTGTTGATTTGGATCCGCGATTGTTGCATATCAAGAGACTCCACTGAAGCTCCACCCGATTCTCAACACAATCAGATTCAAGATCGGTTTTGATTGATGAGACCTCCACTGATGAGTTTAACATAGAATTTTCATCAAACACCACGCCCCTCGCGAGGATTACTCGGACTCTGCCGATAACCAAATTCTATACCCCCTTCACTCCATCACCATACCCCACAAACACTCCCTTCTTGGCTCTCAGGCTCCAACTTCCCTTCATTAACATGATAGTAAAGTGTGTACTTCCAAAACCCTTATAATCGAGTAGTCGGCAGGCTTGCCTCGACCACATCTCAAATGGTGTCTTGAGATTGATCCCCCGTGTGAGGACTCTGTTGATTAAGTAGCAAAGTCGTTTTTGACCTCTCCGCCCAAAATCTCCTTGATAAACCAAATTTTGAGAAAGCATACATCTTGCCCTCTCCGGTAGAGTTTGATTCATCCTTTCGGCTACACCATTCTCACGAGGTGTATTCCTTACATTATGATGTCGGCAATACCCTCATTGCACAAAATGAATCAAAATCCGTCAGTAATTCCGCACCATTATACAGACGAAGCTTCTTGATTTTCTTGCCTAAGCGATTCTCCACTGTGGCCTTCCACCGCTTGAAGTTATGAATGCATCACTTTGTTCTTCATCATCACCACCCAAGTCATCCTTGAATAGTCATCAATGAATGACACAAAATATCTGTGACCACCCAATGACTCAACTTTTGATGGACCCAAAGATGCGAATGGATATAATCAAGTGATGCCTTTGTGTTGTGCAACTTTGATGAGGAAAAATTCGCGATTATTTTCATAACATTTTACCCCATTTCTAATATCATTTTAAGCGTTATTATATCATTTCGAGTCATAAATTCCTTAGATTTATCTAAGTATGTTAGTAGTAGTTATTTTATAAAATATAGTGTTTTTATGTGTTTTATTAGTTTTGTACCGGTTTAGTAACCGGAATGTCGTGCGGATTTACGTTTGGTATTTTGGTGGTTTTTCTGAGAATTATAGGTTGACCAAAATCCCGAGTAATGACACGTTTGAGACCTAAAAGAGGTATTTTTAGGGATATAAGAGTGTGCCACTAACTTAAGTGGTCAAGTGGGCTCGATGGTTAGTGGTACCACTAACGAATTATATCTTCGACGAACAAATGGCTCATTAAAACGGAATTTTCTGAAGAAGTGTCCTTAATGAAAGTTGTAGATCTTTGAAAGAGCTTTCCAACGCATTTTGAATCACGTCAATCGGACTTCTACAACTCAAGTATCATTAAGTCAAGTGGTCAAGTGGCTAATCGATTTGATTAAGTGGTAATCGAAAAACGTCTTCGACAAACGAATGGCTCATCAAAACGACGTTATCTGAAGAAGAGTCCTTCACGAAAGTTGTAGATTTTCCCGAGAGCTTTCCGATGCCTCTTGAATCATGATTTTTAGAGATCCAGAACTCGAGATATGAATTTTATAAGTTATATATAATTATAATTATAATTATATCTCCTCGCACATGCTGAGTACTTAAAGATTTGTGGAATCAATCATGACACCGGACTGGTCCAGCCCTTACCCGGACTGGTCCGGCCCCTTGAACTTTGCCTATATAAAGAGTTGATCGAGAGAGCAGATCGAGTACACCATTATATATATATATATATATATATATATATATATATATATATATATATATATATATATATATATATCTCCTTCTTATTTTCTTTAAATTTTTAGGTTGTAAATAAGGCCTTATGCGAAATAAATTTAGTAATATTAGTATCGTTGTAATGCTCAGGGGAATTATCAGAAGTTAGGTGTTCTTTGAAATAGTTGTAATATCAAGCTTTTGATATCGCCGTTATAATAGTAAGCTTGTTTTTTTTCGTTTTCTTCATTGTTGTTTTTTTTTCATTTTTTTTTCTTTTATTCTCGTTATATATATATATATATATATATATATATATATATATATATATATATATATATATATATATATATATATATATATATCTGTAGTAATATCACATATAGGAGAATCGACAAATGATTGGATTTCGGTTTTAATTTGGTTTTAATAGAATTTCGCCATATTGATGTAAGACTATTATGTAAAACTTCCCGCCATTTAATCCATGACATGTTGATGTAATCCGTTTATATGGGTAGCTAAACTTTCATAGCCGAAATATGTGAAAGCGGGTGAAATCAACCTCGGGAGGCGAGATGGGAGTTGTGTTGTGCTTAATTAAACGTTTTTATGATAAACGTTCATGTTTTAAAACTTGTTTTGATCATGTTAATTACTTTGAATGAGATTGACAACCTTGTTCATTGTTACACCAAGCTTATAAATGTATTTTGCAGTGAGATGTGGGATATGAGTATCACTAATCATAGTCTTGATTGTCAGATTGACAACCTGAGTGACAGATCTGGACTATGCCTATGTGAGATTCTTATCTTTACGAGATGAATGAAACATGTATTAGAATCACTAAAACATAGCTTTAATAGTTAGATTGACAACCTAAGTGACATGTTAAAACTATGCTTTTGTGAGGTTTTTCAAATGGCTTTTATTCTGGTCAACCTTATTAGGTAAGTTAGCTCTCTAAAGGGAGGGTTAATAAGCCTAGTATGGGGGTTAAGTGAGAGTTGTTCAGACCTTAACACCAGAATTAGGAGTTGACACCCGTGAATGTCGTATAAACTGAATCAGATAAAACACACTCTTTATCAAGTTTTTCCTGTGGGGAGATAACCTGTTGGATCATGGTTCGGCTATACTTTTTAATCACCTAGATAAATTTGTTAGAATAATCTTTACTTTTTGCATTAGTTATAAACACTCCACCTAAACTTTGATCGCCTAGACTAAGTTCTACGTTCGCTTTGGTACTCACAACCACATTTCTCTTGGGATCAACCTCGTACTCCTGTAGCTATTCTAACAATCGACCCGGTACTCTGCTGGTTAGAGAGTTAGTTTACCCACGGTTACGAGTCTTTATAAATTGTATTTTTGAAGGGGTAAATTTTAGCTCTTCACAACCCTGCTGAGAAATTACTTATATGCAATTTCCCAAACACACAATGTTCACAAAAGTCCAGATTCTTGACCTTATATCCCCAAGAAAACTCTTTGAAGAAAGAATCATATACCCTTTCACCCATGTGACCTAGTCTCTCATGTGCCTGGTGAGTCTCTTGAGATCAGTGAGCTCATTTGAGGATGCAACAAAGCAGCGAGTGCAGATCTGATGAGATTCTTGTAATATATACAAGGTTCCTCTCGATGCCTTTGAGGACTACTGGTGAATCTTTGAAGACATTCATTTGCCCACCTTCACCCTTGAAATTGAACCCTTGGCATCCAGAGATCGAGAGATACCAAATTCTTGGCCATCTGTGGAACATGTCTTACATCTTTCAGTGTACAAAATTTACCATCCTCTGTCCTTAACTTTCTTGAGCCAATTCCACAACTTTGCAAACCTTGCTGTTGGCCATATAGATTTGACCACCATCCATCTGCTCATAAGTAGAAAACCACTCCCTGTTTGGACAAACATGGTAGGATGCTCCAGAATCAAGTATCCACACATCATTATGGTGTGTAGAGTCCCCTGCAACTAGAACCAGATCCTCATCAGATTACTCAGTAGCCAAGGCTCTTGTGCTGAACTGCCTTCTGTTGTTTCTTCTTTCTTGGACAATTGGACTTCCAATGTCCCCTCGCTTACAATAATTACAGGACATCGTAGGCTTAGGACCTTTGGACCACGACTTTTTTTTCTTCTTCTGTTCATATCCTTTTCCACTATTCTTTGCTAGCTACTAGCCAAAGCAAACTGACTGCCTCTGTCCCAAAGACCTTGTGTCTAAGCTCCCTGGCATATAAGGCAGACCTCACATCTTCTAAAGCTACGGTATCCTTCCCAACTATGAAAGACTGCACAAAGTTTTCATATGATTCCGGTAATGACACCAACAGGATTATGGCTGCATCTTCATCTTCAATTTTAACATCAATATTCCTTAAATCAAGCAATATTGTGTTCAGCTGGTCCAGATGTTCCCTCAGTGGACTCCCCTCATGCATCTTAAAACTGAAAAACCTCTGTTTCAACAACAACTTGTTGGTCAGTGACTTGGTCATATATAGGCTTTCAAGCTTCTTCCACAACTTGGCTGCGGTGTCTTCCTCAGCAACCTCAGTGATAACATCATCGATAAGCACAACATGATGGTTGAATGTGCTTTCTCTTCCAGATTGGCATAATCTGGTTGATCGTATTTGGTTTGTCGGATAAAGGACTCCACAAACCTGCTTTGTTTCAACAAAGTGCAAGCATCTTGATTTGCCCGCAGACCAAAACTATTCCTTCCGCAAATTTATCGATTTTCACGCTATCGTGACATATTTTCTTGCTAAAGATCACAACTTTATCACAGATCCTAGCACCTAGCTGAAGGTCTTGGAGAAGATGAAGTTGATCGTACAGATTGTTTTCTCCAGAACCTCGCTCCGATACCACATGTTATAAAACAGATGGAGATAACTTCAGATGCAAGAAATAGAAACAGATGCAATCAAACGTAAATAATCAAAGGAGATAATAGAAAACAAGAAGAACACAGATTTAACGTGGAAAACCCCTGACAAAGTGAGAGAGATAAAAAACAACGGGCAGAAAAGAGATATTTATTATTATGCACTGAGTTACAAATTTTTCACACACACAGACAATGTGACAATAACTGTATTTATAGACACAAATCCCTAAACCCTAGCCGCAAGGAATCTTTGTCTGGTGCACCGTAAATACCCCTACACATGTCCTCATTTTAATGACATCAGATAGTGCCACATAATGTAATTAATAGATGCGGGACTCGTCAGATTCCGAAGACTCAAATGAATTTACACCCGGTGATGAAGCTCAGTAGACTCCACCCTACTAATGCACAGAATTAAATACACTTCTCAGCTGTCCATTGTTAGGTGTGTGCCCGAAAGACAATTTGTGTAATTGTTTTTAATAATGGATGACAGTATTTATCTCATCTTAGTTACTTGATTTGTGCTTGTAAAGTAATACACTGCTGCAAACCCTAAGTATACCGGTATGTAATCGCTTAACTTCGGTGTATGGATTACACGTGAGGATTGAGTTAGTGGTGATATACTTAAATCTGTTAGTCCGTGGTGAACTTAATCGAGTTTAGGGTCTCTTGATTAAAACACCAATATCGCGCCCGAACACCTTAGGGTGTGATAGTCTTATCCGGATTTGTCGGTAGAGAGAGGTACTACGTGGGGCATTTATATATGATGGCATTCATATAGATGGACCGATTTAATCTGTATTTCTCGGTATAATTCCGTAATCGAGGAATCTTATTAAATCATTAGATGATCATATATGGATCAACCTTAATCCTCGAGGTGATCACAGTGTCGCTTTGTCTCGGGTAGTGTTTGATGTGTTAGTTACGGTTCACTTAGATATGTGTTCCAAGGCACTTCTCATTGGCACTATCTCCTGATGAGTGAGTAGTTTTGATTTTCACAGACATTGAATTCATTCCTTCCTGCGGGAATTAGAGAGACAGTCCCCTTATTTGTTAGCCCTAAGAATGTGATCGATCCCGGAGTTCGCATTTGACTAATTAGCTACTAGTCGATATGCATACTAATTGATCATCGTGGATTAATGGTAAATAAGGATAAGATATTTCGAAAGTCGGGTTCACGGAGACTTCCCACTCAGAATGGGCGATCCATGGAGGGTTAATCCAGTATGTAGTGATTATATCAATGGACACTTATCTACTCATGGGTTGAGTATAAGTATACATCTATAATTGGTAGAGTTCAGTTTCGGGTTTATGGTGGCGTAATCCCGGAATTAATAATTATATTTTGTTTGATGAATAATTAATTATTGGAGCTAATTCTGGTTATAGGTCCATGGTCCCCAAATTGCATGGCACGTAATTGGACTAATAAACTTGTTATTTGGGCCTCAGTGATAATTAATTGGCTGGGCTAATTAATTGATATGCATGGATATTATTTAGTTGGGCTAAATATTATAATACACATAAAAGACATTTTGTGTGGACTTATTAACCCTAAGTGTGGCGCCATTTTTAGTCTTCATTTAGCACAAGAATTAATTTTCATGTGTTATGGATAATAAAAGATATTCTTGTTATATGATTGGTTGGATGACTTGTTATTTGATTTCCTATTGGTCAATACATGTCACAATTAGTCATTAAGGAAAATATCTTTTTATTTTGTTTAATTAATTAATTATTTAATTAATTAAAATTTGGAGACCAAGGATTTACTCTCCTATAAAAGGAGAGTTATTCCAAGGGTAATTGGCAATGGAGAATTTTCGGCCATCATCATTAAAAAGAGAGAAAAAATTAGTTTTCTTGTCTTGGGTTTTAGAAGAAGAAAAACTACAAGTTTTTCTTGGTGTTGCATATCGAGGAGGTTCGTGTATCAAGAAGGGTGTCCACCAACCGCCGTTTGGAGAACACATCGGAAGATCTTGGCTTCTCTTCCTACTATTGGTAACTTGATCTTAACCCCCTTGTAGTAGTTTAAGTCCTTTAATTATGTATTGTGATGTATAAGTCGTGATCCATCCGTTGCGCGTTGATCTAACTCGTTTAGATCTAAGAACCTGCATCCTTCATGTGGTATCAGAGACAGGTTCCACGATTTATATAGTCATAATCAAAATTAAACGATTTAAAGGAGTGGAATTGCATGTAGGTAAATTTTATTTATAGTTTTATGCATTAATAATGATTAATTGCTATGGTTGAAGAGATGGATTGGGGGTTGGCACTGTTTACCCGTTTAGATCTATTGTAAACTCATATAAACCATGAAAATTCGTTCATATGAGTATAGGAAATTATGTAATTTATTTTTATTGCAATTTTAATTTCCAGAAAATAGATCTGTTTAGTAGCAATTTAGTTATTTCGTTTTTTCCATTGATCGAGCCGTTGAAACGGCGATCTCTCCGGTCAGAATCAAGATTGGAAGATGATGAACAATTCCACAAAATTTGGCATCGATCGGAGTCCGTTTTGATATCCGTTCGTTGCTGCAAAGAAGCTGCTATAACAGAAAAACGCAGGTTTCACAGAAACCCTACCTGTGACTTCCTCGAATTTCTGGGAGAGTTTGGACCGTTGAAACGCAAATCCAACCGGTTAGATCGAAAAATGTGGAGTTTTGGACGTGGGATAAAAATTTCAGGTCGATCGGGATTTATCTCGATTCCTAATCGGCCTCGGGAAGTCATTGATGCGCTGCTGTAAAAGTCAGATTCAGCAGCAAGTTGGGCGGCTCACTGGAGAAGATTGTCTAGTCAAAGATGCGATCCAACCGTCCATAATGAAGCCCAAGGAGTGAGGAACAGATCTGGAAAGTTTCGTCGCGATCCGAGTTCGTTTGGTTTGCCGATCGTCGAAGATTTTAAACAGCTGCAGATTTTGTTAGAAAGAAGTAAACCCTAGTTAGGGTTTTGGTTATTTATTTTTAATAGATTAGATACGGGGGTGCCAACGGTCCATCTCGGTGTTTATTTTCCGCACTAGTATACATGTTTAGATTGTATGTGTAGAACCAGAAAATTGCCATGACATGCATCATATCATGAATTTCACTCCATATGCATACATGTAGAAATTAAATTCGAGGAATTAGTTAGGCATGTATAAAACACGCAATTAGTTTTAATTAATTGTTTGATATTAATTAGAAACTAATTAGGGTAAAAACCGAGGTACATGGGTTTTTTCAATCGTCGAGGTTGGGTGATGGATTTTACTCTGCGAAAGCATAAGGAGTAAAATCCCGAAACCTCGTGGTTAAGGTGTTGGATTCTCGATGAATTTCACCTTACCTAGACGAGATTACGTTTTTGTTCCGTAGTGTCTACGTGAAAGTTTGATGTTTAAGGATTGGATAATCACGGGCAAATATGGTTCAAAAGTGGTTTAACCACGGTTGGGTGGTCAACAGTAGCTACGGCTCGATCGACTTCACCCTCCACATGTGGCGTTTGCACGGGGGTCTGGCAAGGCTGAGCCATCCGAAGAGCCACTACAGCACAACGGAGCTCCCCTAGTCTTGACCCGTCCGACGGCCACATATGTTCCAACGAATAGGTCGGGTGGGCTAGCCCACGTAACCGACAACATTTGGGCCTATGATTTATTGTTCTTTAATGTAACATCAAGTCCAAAAACGTGATCAGTAAACCCACCACTTTTTTCAAAATATTGAGTGGGAGCGGGAGAGGCGACAGCCGACCCGACGGCCTCTACTGTTGACACAAGCAACGTGAGAGAATGGTGACGCCTCGTGCCGGCTTTGATTTCGGCCCCCTAAGGAAGGCCTTCACCGCTATCAAAATTTAAGGCTTGGTCTTCAAAAGGATAGGATTTTGGGTACTCGTCGGGTCACTGACCGACCCTAAGGCGGCATACTCGGGGTCTACCTAAAAATCAAACAAAGAGGTCACACTCATAAAAAGGTATTTTGGTAATACCTTGGTGAAAAAGGAAAGGTGATTGACGATCACAAATGAGATGTTCGATTCTCAATCTGATCTTCAATATTAATCGAAACCTCTTTGACCTACCCTAAGGCGGCACTGAAGCATTAGATTAAATCCTTGGAACGGTAGGATAGTCTATAAGTACTTAGTTTATGTTCCTAAAATTGATTAGTAGTGTATGATTTGGATTTATTTTCTGTCAATTTTATTTACAACTATTTATATATCTCTCTAGGGTGCTAGACTGTTAGTGTAAAATTGACTAGTAATGACTTCGTTAAAAAGTGGAAAGTAACTAGAACGTTGTACTTATTGATCGTACATGCGATTAATTTTTCGGAAGAGATATTTTTCTTAAGCCTTCAAGACTTAAGTGACGTAAATAAGTATGTCACTGCTGTCACTCATGTTGAACGAGAGACAACCATAGTTAGTTTGAAAGATGATTGGGACGATAAAATTCTTCTAGTGAATTTTAATTGTGTAGTGTCTACACGAGAAATTTTCTAATAGAAAAATTAGAGAATCATAAATTAAAGTGTCGCTAGTTAGACGGTATTTGGAACCGATAAACTAGTGGGAGGTTTTATCTGTTGTGTTTCTAATTTATTAGAAAATTAGTCCCACTGGGTAACGCTTTCATTAGACATCCCACAGTTCACGAGTAGTGTCTACTCAATTGAACTGCTAGTTCAAGACTATTTCCTTTTAAGGAAAGTTGAGAATGGGAAAAATTGTCTATAAGTGTTAATCATCTTAACTAAAGTTTTGAGGCTAAACCGAAAAATTAATTATGAAAGTATAGGATAAGGAAAGTGATTTGGATCACTTAACCAATGAATCTTAGCGACTTTCTTAAACCGAGTAACTTGACTCGGTAGCTTAGTTCTTTGGAAGAACAAGGAAGTGTGCATTAACAATTAATAAAGTAGACAATGTGCGATTATTTCGGCTATAATAGTGGGAGTGATATAAGGAAATGAATTTGGATTCTATCCTTGAATATCACGAGAAAAATTTATTTTTTCCGTTTGATTCGTTGAAACAAATGGATTCACTTTCATCTCGATACTACAGATTTGCCTTAAACAAAGTGAAGATGACATTTGTAGTACTGAATCTGTGACTGACTTTTGTTTGATAAAGACAGAACCACTAAGAAAAGTTGAATAGGTATGTGTAACACATCTAAAACTATTAAAGGTAAAAGGTTTCCGTATTAAGATAAACGACCCTTCAATATCTATTAATTAGTGCATATATCCTAGAGATAAGACCTGATGACTGGCTAATGGTGATTCATATCCCCCAGTCTAAGAACACTATCTCAAAGGAACAATGACTAAGTTTCCTTTCAATCGGGAGAGGGTAATAGATTTGAAGGGTAACATAGCTTGTTTTCATCATGACCTTCGGGGTCTAGTGAGAGACACAAGCTAGCGGGAGTTTTTGAGTGATGACATTTTGTCCGATAACTACTCAAACGCAATTTAGTTTATCAAAAGAATACGAGGAGAGAGTCTCTCGATTTTTTAGCAGAGAATAGAGTATTCCATGCTCATAAACAAAGCTATAGCATAGTTTGGGACTGATGCTCACCGCCTCTAAGTGGAATGTTTCTCACCGAGAAAGAAACCATAGACTTGCCCTATATAGTTATTGATGTACTACAATACACTCGCTAAACTCGATTAAGATAATTGGTTGCAAAATAACATTTAACATTATTATGTAAACCGAGAAGTCTACCAGAAGATGCTAGTGAATTTATGGATAAGGAGTGAATTCGGTTCACACCACTTCAGAATATAGGCATTTAGCATTTAATGCTTGAAGGTAGGATCGAGATTTTTTTGATACGCTCGATTTTGATTTGTTCGTGAAATGCCTTAATGAGACGAGTGAAGGTTGGTTGTAAGATTCTTGAGATGAGAAAGTGAGCGGTTGATTGTCACAATTCTTCCGATAGAATCTATAAGTAATGACCTTAGACCTGGAGTACGGTTACCCAAAGGAAGTTACTATCTCGATTTAATCGGACCACGCCCAACATCGGTTATTGGTGATTACAATCGATAAATACTACTAGATCGAAAGTCAATCCACCAGGTAACGTAGTGGGAGTATGGTTTAACCATTGACCCATTATGGTTGTGTGGACTTTATAGTCTGGCTTTGAGGTGATTGATAACCTGTGGCTCTTTTGTGGTCAGATACGATTCTCGATCGAGAGGTTGGTTGAAAACCTTATCCCCGTGAATGGAGTTTTGGTACTCAGCTTGTTTCAGCCTCTTGTAGAACCACTGAGTGTCTCAGCCCAGGTGGGAGTAATTGGTCCTACGCCTAAAAGAGTCGAATGAATAGGAAAGTTTAACTTTCGAAGACAAAGTCGAGTGGTCTACGGGTGATTCCCTAAAAGGAGAGAGTTAACCAGACCTTGAACTCTCTCACCACTCAGTCTTGCAAGATTTCGTTAGAAAGCGGAAAATAGGGGTGATACCCTAAGACTTTCTTGCCAAAAACGGATTCTGAATTCAGTCGGAACAGAAGGGTCTTGGTTAGAACAAACGGTAAGATGACTGCCGGGGCTTATATCCTTTGTGGATTTAAGAGAACCTCTCGGTCATTAAAATTCACATGTTTTAAAATATGTGGACTTGACCAGAATATTGATAAGTCTTTCGTAGACTGGATATCAATATTAGTAAAATAGTAGTATTAGTGTTCACGAAAGGTAACATTGAAACAGTTGGAAACAGCATGAGTGTTATCTGAAGTCGGAAACTGACACGCCAAGATTCTCTGGATGAGAGAATTGGACTATATTCTAAGAATCTGATTTGGTCAAATTCACGAGAATGAGTCATTGGCTATCCCATCCGTCTTATTGGTTAAGATAATCTTGCATATACGGATGCAACATTCAACGAGAGTAGTCCTACCCTACCTCTCAGGAATGATTCTCCAAATCTTCGGATAAAGAGAAAATGGGATAGAGTCTCTCTGAGATAAGGGCAAGTCAGCTTAACACGAGTCAATTGCAATCGAATCTTGGATTTGAGCAATAAGTAGCGGTTTAGTACATCCTCAAGTATCTTTGAAGAACGAGGAATAATGTGCTTGTATATTCGGGTGCAAACTTGAATATGATTGACTACACTGATTCTGACTTATAGTCAGATTAAGGATGATCGTTGGGACGATCTCGGGCTCAATGTTTACTCAAAGTGCTTAGAATTTCCTTTTTGGTCTGGGAGTAATTCCAGGTCTGATAAGCCGATATCACTTCATTGTGAAAACAGCGAAGAGATAGCTTAGAAGGATCTTCTCAATCACAAGAAGTCAAAAGCATATTGAGAGAGAGTACCGCCTGATTGGAAGGACCGACAACGTTTCAATCCTAAAGATCGTCTCGAGTCGACAACCTAACTAATCAGTGTACCAAGTCGAATGCTTGGAGGGTACGGCATTAAGGGATATGTCTCATATGCTTTTAGAGCAAGTGGGAGAGTGTTGTGAATAAGATGAGAAAGGGTGTGCTCTAAAAACAATCGTTGCTTGTCATTTCGTGCAAGTGGTAGATTGTTAGGTGTAGTGCCCGAAAGACAATTTGTGTAATTGTTTTTAATAATGGATGACAGTATTTATCTCATCTTAGTTACTTGCTTTGTGCTTGTAAAGTAATACACTGCTGCAAACCCTAAGTATATCAGTATGTAACCGCTTAACTCAGTGTATGGATTACACGTGAGGATTGAGTTAGTGGTGATATACTTAAACTGTTAGTCCATGGTGAACTTAATCAGAGTTTAGGGTCTCTTGATTAAAACACCAATAATGCGCCCAGAACACCTTAGGGTGTGATAGTCTTATCCGGACTGTCAATAGAGGGTACCTACGTGGGGCATTTATAGATGATGGCATTCATATAGGACTGGACCGATTTAATCTGTATTTCTCGGTATAATTCCGTAATCGAGGAATCTTATTAAATCATTAGATGATCATATATGGATCAACCTTAATCCTCGAGGTGATCACGAGTGGTGCCGCTTGTCTCGGGTAGTGTTTGATGTGTTAGTTACGGTTCACTTAGATATGTGTTCCAAGGCACTTCTCATTGGCACTATCTCCTCGATGAGTGAGTAGTTACGATTTTCACAGACATTGAATCCATTCCTTCCTCGCGGGAAGTAGAGAGACAGATCCCTTATTTGTTAGCCCTAAGAAAGTGATCGATCCCGGAGTTCGCATTTGACTAATTAGCTACTAGTGGATATGCATACTAATTGATCATCGTGGGGTTAATGGTAAATAAGGATAAGATATTCGAGTCGGGTTCACGGAGACTTCCCACCTCGAGAATGGACGATCTATGGAGGTTAATCCGTATGTAGTGATTATATCAATGGACACTTATCTACTACATGGGTTGAGTATAAGTATACATCTATAATTGGTAGAGTTCGATTTCGGTTTATGGTGGCGTAATCCCGGAATTAATAATTATATTCTGTTTGATGAATAATTAATTATTGGAGCTACTGGTTATAGGTCCATGGTCCCCGATGTGACTTCTGTAATTCGGACTAATAATCTTGTTATTTGGGCCTCAGTGATAATTAATTGGCTGGGCTAATTAATTGATATGCATGGATATTATTTAATTGGGCTAAATAATATAATACAAATAAAAGACATTTTGTGTGGACTTATTAACCCTAAGTGTGGCGCCATTTTTAGTCTTCATTTAGCACAAGAATTAATTTTCATGTGTTATGGAAAATAAAAGATATTCTTGTTATATGATTGGTTGGATGACTTGTTATTTGATTTCCTATTGGTCAATACATGTCACAATTAGTCATTAAGGAAAATATCTTTTTATTTTGTTTAATTAATTATTTATTTAATTAATTAAAATTTGGAGACCAAGGATTTACTCTCCTATAAAAGGAGAGTTATTCCAAGGGTAATTGGCAATGGAGAATTTTCGGCCATCATCATTAAAAAGAGAGAAAAAAATTAGTTTTCTTGTCTTGGGTTTTAGAAGAAGAAAAACTACAAGTTTTTCTTGGTGTTGCATATCGAGGAGGTTCGTGTATCAAGAAGGGTGTCCACCAACCGCCGTTTGGAAAACACATCGGAAGATTTTGGCTTCTCTTCCTACTATTGGTAACTTGATCTTAACCCCCTTGTAGTAGTTTAAGTCCTTTAATTATGTATTGTGATGTATAAGTCGTGATCCATCC
This sequence comes from Gentiana macrophylla, assembly GCA_026214975.1. Lineage (NCBI taxonomy): Eukaryota > Viridiplantae > Streptophyta > Magnoliopsida > Gentianales > Gentianaceae > Gentiana > Gentiana macrophylla. The sequence continues at coordinate 113,912,701 of CM047809.1, read as the reverse complement.
GATGCGCGTAGATCTAACTCGTTTAGATCTAAGAACCTGTATCCTTCATCCATCACACAGCTGAGTATTCAGATTGGTTCCACCAAAATGTAGAGTTTAAGTCACTTTACTGACAGTAATTCCTTAAAATTTATGACATTAACCATGGATTACTTACATATTCATTTCTCAGTAGGAATCTACTCAACTGGTCATACTACATTCAACATGAATGTTAACGACCTTAACCATATGCATGTTTCGATTGTCATATTAATTCATTTTTTAAATCCACCAAGAATTTTCATATCAATATTAATGTCCAACGACCCATAAATATACCATAATGACATAAAGTTACTGCCAGATATATTAATTAGCGGAACATTATATTATCTATAATGGGAGAATATATTTGATCATTAACAAACAAATATTTCCAATTCAAACTCAACCTCAATTTCTTATTTCATTTTTACCCAGTCTGAGTGTTTCAGACACTCTGCTGATAACTTAGGTACTGGATCCAGATATAATAATAGCAATTAAAGAGGCAAATATATCGTCGACGACTATGATGTTTTATTATAAATTTCTTCCGTAAATTTCATTGCTAATTCAATATTAGCATAAACCAATTCCTTATCAATGTATGAACTGGTTGTTCCGCAACCCCAATATTTAATCATATGTCGCACGTGCAATTTTATTTTGGGGTTTAAGCCTTGTAGACGGATCTCTTTAAGAGATTTCATGAGTGACTGAATGTGAAATCATTTTCCGCGGATTTTTATCTTTTACGCCGATCGGTATTCTACGCTTCTGGCGTAGAGAAATATCATCAATCATATTTTTGGTGTCTTTATAAATAGTCACTCATTTAATTTCAATAACGGCATCTGGCAGATTACTTGTTAAATACTACAAGTAAATTATTTTCACGAATCAGTTAAACTGATGCGTGGAAGATCGTTTATGTTGTTAAAGTTTATCGGCATTCTTTTATTCTAACATGGGATTTTCTTTATCTCCCTCTAATGCCGAGAGTCGATCTTCATCAAACATGTTGCACCGAGCAATACATTGATGCTCTTTTATTCGCTTCTAGCGATTTACACATTTAAAACATAGTGGTTTCATTAAATATCTCTTTTCATGAGATTTTTGAAAATATTATCTCTCTTGCGCTTTATATACCACTATGTGATTTCAGATTCTTTAAGAATCGTTCAAATTACATATCATATGTAGAGAAATCACTCGAACGAGACATTGAACTTTTGGTTCATTTCTCCATGTGCTCAGAAAATATTTGATGTATGCAAAATGTGCATAAAAGCTACCCTTCATAGGTTTGATACCAATGAATGATATGTGAACTCATAGTTCATTTATGTCGAAGTTTATCAAGAGATATAATTCATATTGGGTTTTCCTCCCCTCATTCTCGGACAAAATTTTTCATAATCGATATGTCGAAAATTTGAAATAACCCGTGACGGATTCAACATTTTAATGTGAGATCCTCTTATGCGGATATCAACAAACTTCTTTTATATTTTTCGATTGTGGAGAAATTTTGTCTAATATAGAGATATTATATCTGTTCTCACAATTATGGATACAATGTATCGAGTTATACCAATTTTCTTGAATCACCATCCCAATTCTAGTGGGATTCTCACATAAAGAATGTTTATAACCACAATATTCAGAATCACTATATGCATCTTAAATACTTAATTCTGTCACTTAATTCTGTCACATTCATTTCACAGAATGATTGTGATGCATCCCATGTAGTATGACATATATATCATTGTTTTAAATGATGCATGTAGTATCAGTCACATTCTCTTCATGGAATGGACATATCTTATTATTTTCAAACACATTGTTTATACACATTTCATCGGGAAATAGTATATAAAGCAAATATTTCAATCTCGATATAACTCCCATATTACTCAAAAAAATCGAGACTTGAGAGAGCATAGTGCTTTATTTCAAACAATTTTGTTTCAATATAGCACTTGTATGTTGCATTACCATTTGCATCTCTCGTTAATTCTTTTGAGAACTTGTTTCTCAATATAGTGTGCGTGTCGCACTATCGATGAGGCAATTTAATTGCTCTCATGTTCCGACTCCATTTCTTCCTTAGAACGAAATGAGCAATTACTTTTTTTCAAAATATAACAATTGTCACATAATATAAATGAATTACAATGATTAATTATTTTAAATAGGAAATTATATTATGTATCAGTTCAAGCAAATCAAATTGATATATATTGTAAATGCTAGTGGATCCGAGAGACAATTATCCAGTATTACAATTCGTGAATCAATCATTATGAATAATTTCACTCACCAATAAAGCACCATAATATGTTGTCATATTTATTCTTATCACAACTAGACAACAAATTTCGAATATGATAATAACATAGAGCAAATGCGCATCAAAGACAATAAAGATAAATTTAAATAATCACATTAATGATTATCAATACTCTTACAATAATCATGCAAAATAAAATCTTTTCATTGAATAACCAAATATGATTTTATTTATTAAAATCAATGCAAGCATTTTTACCAGAAAAATTCAATGAATGCATTAATTGCCTCAATGATCATGCAATTATTGTAAGGTTATGGGTAATATAAATCAAATTAGCTAAATGATATGACAACATCATGTTCTTATTTTTCATATCATATCAACTTTATAGCGAGAAATATATTGCTGAATTATAAAGCAACGTATAAAACATTCTCAAGTCGTATCAAATACAGATCATATATGCGCACAACGTAAGTGATTAACACAACTACGTACACAATCATGTGAAATATAATCTATTTAGTTTTAACTATTTAAAATGACTTTAATTAATATGATTATGATTACAAAAGTAATATACACGTTGATTAATCCAGCGATTGAGAATCATATATTATTATTGTGGTCAAATAACAATATTTACTTACAAAAAATACATGATGATACAATTATTTTCCTTTTTTGTTTTTTGAAGAAAACTAGTCACACGTATCAATTATACACAATCGATAAAATAAAATTTCAAAGCTACTATATATATCACAAAATACTTTAGCTATATCAAAATAAGGCCAAGACAAGAAACAATTTATTTATTATTTATTAATAAACGATGCTTAAATTTAAATGCATCGTATAAACAATTTCTGCAAATCGCCACTAACTCTGACATGTGGCGTAATCTTTTAAAAGATTACTTTGTTTCTTGTCATGATTATTGTTTTAAACATATAAAATAATAATGTCCTCCTCCACGACCATAACCAAATATTTTCAATATTTATAAATTGAGTCACGTTCTTTATAAAGTATGAACTCTTATAATTTGGTCAGGAATCAATATTTATTTTCATAATTCCACATGCAGTGGATTATTATTTTTCATTCATGATACAAAATCATGATCAATTTCATATACATCATAAATTACTTTGATCGATATTGCTGCTTCAGGAGCATATCATCATGATAAAAAGTGATTTAATTTTTCATCGATTATGGTCATGAAATCTCATGATATATTCAGTAGATTTCTTATCTTTGAATTTCAGATCACTCGTGGAACATGTCTTTCTCTATAGACATCGGGTCCTAATTTATTTATATGAATGACATTTCTATACTTTTTTTTTCTCTGTGAATTTCAAATTCACTTTCACGATATTTCGACATGTCTGAAATTTATCTATGTGAATTTTATATTCACTTTTATGAGCTTTCTATTTCCATATGGATTTCTGATCCATTATATGCTCGTTTCAAACATTGATCAACTTCATGTGAGCATACCTCCTTTTTCAATTTGCATAAAAGACAAACTCTTTTGTCTAAGGAATATAGCCATCAAGGCTTCATATCACTGATGAGTATTACTCATATCTTTTTCTTACGTGGTATGTCAATACCACTAGCATCAATATTACATATATCTATAAAATAATAGAATTGATCACGATAAATAATTTAAATAAATCAAATTTTTACCTTAATGTTTACCTGTATCGAGATGATATAAAATATATGAATTGATCGACTTGAGTCCTTCTGGCAATCTATTAATGGCGATTCTTGTGGGGGGTTTTGGGGTTTTTTTTTCGGGAAGTTGCCAAACTTCATCAAAACAATTTTGATGATTTGAGATGTGGTTAGAGACTCGTGCTGATGTGTTATAAAACTAAGAAAATATTGGAGGAAGAACAAGAGAAAATACAAGTGTAGAAGAAGAGAGAATTACTTGTCTTATTCCAATAGTATAAGAGGGTATTTATAGTAGAGATTACAATGTGAACACAATAATCTGAATTAATCTCAAATCTACGTAAATCAATCAGAATAATAGATAATCCATCAATGATATTATTTCATAACATATATAACATTTTAACGTGGTTTTCGGTGTTGTACCAATTACTCCACAGATAAAAGATATAATGTTCTATTATACACAGAATTTTAATAAACTCCACTTATTGTTACAATAAATGCTAGTATTATAGCGTTGAGAGTTTAACTCTAGCTAGCCGCCATAATCCCCAACAGTGTATTTCCCATAATTACATCCGGATGTGATTTTCCCAAAACGCAGCTGAAAACCATCAAAAGTAACCATAGACTTGAGAGTCAAATCTAACTCAGATGTGTTCACCAGACTTCAACTGAGACCAACTCAGCTGAACATAGAACTTAGCTTACCATCACTTCGGCTGACCATTTCAAACATGAACACTCTAGTTGAACACCACTTCAACTGATTCTTTCAAATTATCAGTTTGACAGATTCAAACGTAGAGATCAAGTTATTCTTAACTAACAAGTTAAATGCATCATATATATACACTTGTTGTATTCTTAAAATACTTGTTGTATCATTAAAATGATAGACATACATAACATCGATTGAAACGCAAAATAATCATAAAATAATCTATAATCATTGATAGCAACAATAATAAAAAGCCCATAATTTGAAATGAGATTGAATAGATTTGAGTTGTCAAAAATGTTACATGTGTACCATTTTGCATTTGCGTCATCTCTATTAGTAAGATTAAGCATTATTGCAGCACAATGTTGACTTTACCTCTTTAAATATATAGTTTTAGATTATTTAATTTGAGTTATATTCGTACAAGTTATTTGACTTGAATTATATTGGTTCGTTGAAGAATTATAGTGAAACGGTAATTTTAATCGTGTATCAAGTGGATGAGTGTGACATATTCTTATTTACCTTCTCACCCAATAGATGTGTATAAGGGTAAGTTAGATAGATGAACTAATCACTTGATATGTCTTTAAAATAACTGCTATACAATAACTTGTCTCGTTGAAACACAACAAATCATCTGGATTAGTTGATTTAATAGCATATTTTTATGTTAGGGAGTTTTTTGGGGTAAGTTATTGAGGGAATTGAAAATATATACCTTTGGCTAAAAATAATTTGTTTTATATGCCCCTATTTTTAATTCTTACAAACATAATCCCATCAAAATACTCGGTAGGACGGGCAATTTGACATTCAGGACGGGATTAATTGTCATTAGGCCATGTTATTTTTCATTGAGACTGGATTAAAATAACACGTCCCGACCAACTTTTCTCACTCTGACGGGCTAAAAATTCCGCATATTTTTTTTATTTTCTAAGACCGACGTCTTTCTTCAATTTATTCTGGGGCCGATTTTTTTTTTTGTTTTTTTGTTTTTTTGTTTTTTGAATCCCGTCTATTTTGTTTCAATTACATTGTCCTGATTGGAAAAGGGACTATCTTTTCACACAAATATTGTTTTACACTTACCAAGAGCCGAGAGTGGGCTTCGTTTGGATATTCCACACGCCTGCCATTCTGACCGTAAACGAGTCCGGAAAATATATATTATTCTGGCCAATTTTGGTCATTTCACACAACAACCATTCTGACCCACTTTGAGTCAGAATACGATCATTATACTGATTTTATTCTAGTCATAATTTTGAATGTTTTTAATACTTAATACCGGTCGGAAAGACATTCGACTAAAATTGAGTGAAAAAAACTTTAATATTCTGTCAATTTCCGACTAATCAATAGTAGTCTTTTTATATTGTTATTGTTATCCTCGACTAATTCTAATGCGAATGTGTAGAGTATTCGACTCAATATTGGCCGAATGATTCTCGACTATATATGAGTTTAGAAAACTTCAAACATTCTATTTAAAATATGGTCGAATCAACCCAGGTGTGACTTTCAACACGTATATTCTCACCATATTTTAGTATGGATATCGTGTCACATTCGACCAAACTTGGTCGAATAACGCGCGTAAAATAAAAAAAGTAAGGGCGAAATTGGAAATAAAATTCTGTGTGATAAGATAAAATTGGTGTGAAAAGATATTTCCTTGGAAAAAAGAAACGGCCGGAAACCATCGTCGACTGCAAAACCCTTTCTTCTCCGACGAATTCTTCTCCGATGTTGCAGAAACATAAAAAAAAAAAAAAAAAAAAAACAACAACAACAACAACATGAAACATCAAACCAACATGTACATGTATTTGGTCGGTGTGTATTATCGGGACGGCCTTATTTTCATTTGTAGATCTGAAAATTTTCTTGGGGAAAATGACTGATTCTTTACTATTGTATATCATCATGAAAACATAAATCTATCTGCATTTTATTTTACTGCTATGCTTTTTTTGATATTGGCTAATGGCTATCGGTGTTTCTCTTTGTGCTTGCATATATTTTAAAACGACCATGAAAACATAAATCTATCGGAGAAGAAAATGGTTTTGCAGTCGACGATGGTTTCTGTTTCTCTTTTCCAATCAGGACGATGTAATTGAAACAAAATAGACGGGGTTCAAAATAAAAAATAAAAATAAAACAAAAAAGACAAAAATTTGGCAAAATAAAATAAAAACGTCGGTCTTGTGTCAGGAACTTGAAGGAGAAGTTAGTCACTAGAAGCAATGCTTAGCTGTTAGTAGCAAATGCTTAGCTGTAATCTGATTGTTAGTAGCTGTTATCTGGTTGTTAGTGCAATATTAGACTAGCTTATTGTCTTATATGCATATAAAAGGGTGTAAGATGGCATTGTAAGATTCATTCAGAAAGTTGTTAATAAAATCTTACATTTACTCCCAAAATATCTTCTCCTATTCTTCTTCTATCTGTTTTTCTTTTCCTTTTCCTGTCATCTGGTATCAGAGCAATCGGTCCTCTGCCATGGCCGATACTCGATTGAAATCTGTTGATGAGCAAACAAAGAAAAATACTAAGGACATTGAGGAGCTGTGCAAAAACATGCAGGATTTGAAGCAGAATACGCAGGAATTGAAGCAGAGTTCAGATAATCAGTTTGCATTCCTGAAGCAGAATTCAGATAATCAGCTTACATACATGAAGGAACAATTTACTGCCATTTTTGCTATTCTATCCAATAAAACTACAGCAGCAAATACAGAGAGTTCAGCATTACCACCATCGACTGAAGTTCCATCATCTAGCTTGGGTATCTTGGGACCTCCTCCTTCAGAACAAAAGTATGATAACTCACTAAAGCGCCCAAAATTTGATTTATCTACATTCAAGGGAGAGAATCCTAGAGCTTTGTTGAGAAAATGTGAGAGATATTTTCAATTTCATTCAGTAAAAGAAGATGAGAAAGTTGCACTAGCAGAATTGTACCTTGATGAACAAAGGTAATTGTGGTATAAGAGTTGGAAGCCTAGTAAGAGATTCATTACTTGGTCCATTTTCTGTAATGAATTGTGTAGAAGGTTTTCTAATCAGAATTACGATGATGTGGTGGATGAATTCCACAAATTAAAACAGACAGGATCAGTAGATACATATCAAGCCAGATTTGAAGAGCTTAAATCTCTTGTGTCCATTAAGAACCCTAATCTGGATGAGTCTTACTTTGTGGCAAGTTTTGTGAGTGGTCTTAAGAAGGGTATCAAATCAATTGTAAGGGTCAACAGACCCATGGATTTATCTACAGCATTGGAATTGGCAAGAGCACAAGAGGATGTTCTGGAGTCATTGAGCCCTGTGTCCCATTTCACCCCAAAACAATGGTGACACCACGAATCCATCCAACATTGCCTCTCCTATACACCTCTAAAGGAAAAGAAGTCACCAGATACATCACACCAACCGAACTCCAAGACAAGAAGAGCTAAGGGATTGTGTTTTAAATGCAATGAGAAATACACTCCAGGCCATCAATGTAAGTCCAAGCAATTGCACTTCATTTTGGTGGATGATAATGAAGATGAGGATTCTGTGGAAGAAATGGTGACGATTGATGATCAGGGGACTAAGTTTTCACAGTTATCTCTCAAGATTATGATGAGGACAAGTTAGCTCCAAAGACTATCGTAATTCTGTGGCTTACTAAAGAAAAAACCAGTAAATATCCTCATTGATAGTGGTAGTTCACATACATTCCTTGATCAGAAATTAGCCAAGGACCTTCAATGTATAGTGGAAGCAACAAAGCCTATAGGAGTTACTGTTGCTGATGGCAATAAGATGATAAGTGACAGTGTATGCCTAAATCTCCCTTGGACAATGCAAGGCATGAAATTTTCTCATGATGTGAGACTCTTAAAATTAGGAGGATGTGATATGGTACTTGGGTAGACTGGATGAAGAGATTTAGCCCTATGGTGTTTGATTTTAACAAGATGGAGTTATCATTTCAAAAGGAAGGGCATGATGTTACTCTTAAGGGTTGTACAGGTACACCTCAGATCAAGAGCATCAGTAGCAAGAACTTGATTAAAAATTTTAAACAAGGATTCAGTGGTACTATGGCTCAGACACTTCATCCACCAGAGGGAATTACAAATGACGTAATCTATACCCTCCTGAATCCAGGAGGTAATCTTGGACCAAGATACTCGATATTTTTGCCACTCCTACCACACTACCACCTACTAGGGACCTTACACATAATATCATCCTTAAAGAGGGGACAGATCCTTTCAAGCAAAGGCCCTACAAGTATGGATATCACGTAAAGCAGGAAGTGGAAAATCAAATTGATCAAATGCTGAAGCAGGGGTTCATTCAACCAAGTCAGAGTCCTTATGCCTCCCCTATTCTGTTAGTCAAGAAGAAGGATGGGACTTGGAGATTATGTGTTGACTATAGGAAGTTAAATGATCTAACTGTAAAGGATATATACCCTATTCCTTTAATTGATGAGTTGCTGGATGAACTGGGTAGGGCCAAATATTTTACCAAGATAGATTTGAGGGCAGGATTCCATCAAATCAGAATGAAGCCTGATGCTATCCCTAAAACAGCCTTTGTTACACACCATGGCCATTATGAATATACAGCCATGCCTTTTGGGCTAACCAATGCCCCTGCTACATTCCAAAAGGCCATGAATGAACTCCTTAAACCCTACTTAAGGAAGTTTGTGCTAGTTTTCTTTGATGACATATTGGTGTACAGTCCAGATTTACAATCTCACACTCATCACCTGAAATCAGTACTGGATCTGTTAAGAAACCATACTTTTAATGCCAAGCTCAGCAAGTGTAGTTTTGCACAGACAAGAGTGGAATATCTAGGCCACATCATACAACAAGGAGAGGTAATGCCTGATCCTCTTAAGATACAAAGCATGCAACAATGGCCCCTCCCTACAAATGTCACGTAAATTAAGAGGATTCTTGGGTCTAATCTGGATTTTCTGAAGGTTCATCCCTTATTATGGAATTTTGGCTAGACCACTGACTAATCTACTGAAGAAGGATGGTTTTTGTTGGACTGAAGATGCTACCAAGGCATTTGAAGGGCTGAAGCAAGCAATGTGTGCAGCACCAGTACTAGCATTACCAGATTTTTCTATACCATTTGTGGTAGAAACAGATGCTTGTCAGTAAAGTGGTTAGAGGCGATCTTACAAAGACACAAGGAAGACCAATTTCATACCTCAGCAGGGCATTTGATACTAAGGAGATGGGCCTGTCTATATATGAGAAGGAACTACTTACTTGTCATTATGGCTATTAACAGTGGAAACACTATCTACAAGGGCAACAATTTATAATCAAACTCGACCAAACAATCTTTGAAGTATTTACTTGAGCAAAAAATCACCACTGCTTTGCAACAAAAAGGGATAACTAAACTCTTGGGGGCTGGATTTCAAGATTGAGTACAAGAAGGGCAAGGAGAACATTGTGGCTGATGCACTCTCCAAACAGCCAATGCAGCAGGCCACTACTATGGCTATTACCACCATACTACCAACTTGGATGTCTAGAATCATTGATAGTTACACAGGTGATGATGAGGTCCAATATAAAATCAGTTGTGTGCTTCTAGATCCTAGCACTGAACCTGACTATGCTTTACAACAAGGGATACTTAAATATAAAGGGAAGATTTATGTGGGCAAGTCTTTGGTCAATTAAGGCATGATATCATGTCCCAACTTCATGAGAGTTCTATTGGAGGCCATTCAGGCATTAGGGCATGTCTACAGAGGATTTCCTCTATTTTCTACTGGCCTCACATGAGAAATGATGTCAGGACACTCATCCAGGTCTGTGCTGGTGTGCCAACAATGTAAAAGTCACCATGAGCATCCACAGGATTATTACAACCTTTGCCTATTCTGCACAGCCTGGCAAAGATATCAAGATGGATTTCATTGAGGACTCCCAAATTCCGAGGAAATGAAGCTATCATGGTTGTAGTGGATAGGTTCACAAAATGGGGTCATTTTGTGCCATTAGGAAGGAATATACAAATGTAATCTGTGGGTCGATGCATTTTTCCACCAAGTTTACAGTTACACGACTTGCCAACTACTATAGTCATGATGTAGATGATGATCTTTACTAGTGAATTTTGGCAAGATCTCTTTTGATTGGCAAGGGTCAAGTTGGCATTCAATTGTGCATACCATCCTCAGACTGATGGACAAACAGAAAGGGTCAATCAATGTTTGGAAATGTACTTGAGGTGTATGTGTTTTCAAAGGCCAAAACAATGGTCAAAATGGTTAACACTGGCTGAATTCTGGTATAATACCAACTTCCATACAACATTACAGACATCTCCTTTTGAAGCACTCTATGGTTACAAGCCTACTACTATACCAGTGGGCAGTTTCAGTGAAGGAGCAGCTACTACAGTGGATGAATTTCTCAAACAAAAACACTTACTCACTAGGGAGTTGAAAGAGAATTTGGAGCATGCACAAGCTAGAATGAAATATTTTGCTGACAAAGGCAGGACAGATAGAGAATTCCAAGTTGATGATCTAGTTTTCTTGAAGCTTCAACCCTACAGGCAAAATACCTTGGCTTTGAGAAGGAACCTAAAACTATCAGCAAGATACTTTGGCCCTTACAAAGTGATTAAAAAACTTAGCCCTGTGGCCTACAAACTACTCTTACCTGAAGGCTCTAGGCTGCATCATGTGTTTCACATATCATTGCTAAAGAAATACAAAGGGGCTAATTCCAGTATCATCCCATCCACCTATTACATCAGAGGATGGACAGATGACCATATATCCAGTTTCTTGCTATTAGGTCTATTAACGAAAACCGTGTAACGCCCCCAGACCACGGACCTGGTAGCGCTAAATGAGTCATAAATGTCCGGTCAACTGTTTAGACCGCCGTCCTCGCTTGGTCTAAAAGGGCTAACCCGAGTTGACAAGACATTTATCACTCACACTTATATGGGGGTGATCATTGTACTATTTTTCCTATGTGGGACATTACATTCTCCCCCCCTCCCCCCCCCCTTATAAGGAACTGGCGTCCTCGCCAGGACGGCCAAGACTGTTCCTGGATCGTCCCTACTAGAGGCCATCCTTACACCGTCTTCTTGTATGGTGCGCCGTGATAGTTCCGTCGATAGTCGCCTCTCGATACCATTCTCAGAATGCCCTGCACTCGGCCTGGTAGAGCTAAATGAGACATAAATGTTCGGTCAACTGCTTAGACCGTCGTCATCGCTTGGTCTAAAAGGACTAACCTGAGTTGACAAGACATTTATCACTCACACTTATATGAGGGTGATCATTCTACTATTTTTCCTATGTGAGATATTACAAACCGTGTTGATGTTAAAGGAAAAAAAAAATACTAAGAGTGTAATGATATGAGTCAAGTTGACCATTGAGCTAAATCTTGACATGGCTATCAAAACTTAAGATTGATCACGTGCACGGAGCACCTTCAATCTTGAGTCGAAATTGAGTTGAATTCCAAAATTTTATTTTAAGTTAAATAAAATACGAGATTTTATTTTTTAAAAGTTTACGACATATATTTAATAATCTTGATATATTCAATTTTAAAATAATATACTAAAAGAAAAATCATTTCTTAGGTGAAACATATAAATGATCGATTGAACTTCCCAATTAGAAAAGTAAAACATAAAATTTAACAAAATCTTGATCAGATTTATACGTAACTTTCACAAGTAGTTTTAATACTAGTACCCTCACAAGTTAACAAGTCGAACATAGAAATGTTAAGGATTCATTCATTTAATATTCGAGTAGTATTCAAGTCAAACTTATTCAGTGTCGAACCAAATAATTCAAATAAAAAACCAAATCAAATTCGAACCGTTCACAAAATAGCTTAACTCATTTAATCCTTAATCAACAAACCATATATACAATTGTCTCACGACGTTGTCTCACAAGGTTATTGATCTATTAGTAAATCCCATATAAACCACTAGTATTCACGGTCATCATTCACGGTCATCAATGGGAAATACTTGCATGGTGAGTCTATTTGTGTGAGTTACCGTATGGTTCAGATTGAACCATAATTTCATTCCATAATAAAACCGTGTGGTTCTGATTGAACCACACAGTAACTCCACACAAATGGAGTTACCACACATTTCCCGTCATCGATCAATAGCATAATATGATGGTGTGACAAAATTGTGTTTTAGATATATGTGTTATATCATCATTGTATAATCTATATGAATGATAAATGCACAATCGTTTAGATAGGGGTGACAAAACGTGTATTCGAATCATTGATTATATTATTGATAATTAATTGATTATGTTGCAGATACACGTTATGTTATTTGTTGAGGCTAAACAAACAGTTATCCCCATACTCCGTATCATTACTCTCGTGCTTACACACTTTGAGAAAGCAGCCTTTTAAGTAACGATATCACAATGTAAAAATAAAACAAAAGAAATATAAAAGGTATCAAACTTCAATACGTTGGCTTAATGTGAAACCTTTATATGGAGAGATGGTCTAAAAGACACAGGATGTGTGACGTGGAAAAAGTTGTATCACAAATTAATGTTAAAAGATTTTTTTGAGAAATACATATTCTTTGAATCAATGTTTGTTTGTTTTTTTTTTTTTTTTTCTTGAGAATCAAGGAGTTGAATAAGCAATCAAGTAAGGGAAATGCAAAAAGTTATTGAAGAATTTCCGTCCTTTTATATATATATAAATATATATATTACTAAAGAAATTACTAAAAAAATTCCGTCTTTTTTCTTGTTTGTAGGGTTTAGGGTTCAGGGTAGTGCACAACCACACTACTCCTATCACACTACCTACATGGCATATCTACATGGATTTTAACACACAAAAAAAATTTATTTTATTCTATTTTCTATAGATTACCAAAAATGCAAAGTATCTTTCCCTAAACCCTAAACCCTACAAACAAGAAAAAAGGACGGAATTTTTTTAGTAATATATATAAAATTAATTAAAAAAGGGACGGAAATTCTTTACTAACTTTATTTGTGTGTTGAAAATCCATGTGAACATGTCATATAGGTAGTGTGATAGGAGTAGTGTGATTTTGCATTTTCCAAAAATTACAAGATTAACATTGGGGTTTATATGATACATTTAGTATGGTAATTTTTTTTATATAGGTAAACAACTAGGGCAGACTTACCTTGTAGTGAGTGGGAAGGGCCCCTCGGATAAAAAAAAAACACTATTATGTATGTTGTGTATTTTTTTTTGCCCCACAAAAATTTGTAATCGCCCATATCATCTATAATAATCTAATAAATTAACCAAAAAAAACCTTTTATCATGTTAATAAAAATACACCGTTATTAAAAAATTGATACATCTAAATAAATAATAATAATATTTTACTTATAAAAATTAATAATACTAATGTATGATTTTTTTCCCTTAAAATTTTTGTTAATAATGGGGTAAAATGGTTAATGTATTCGGATAATGCGATATATAACATCTTTGTTCTAATATTTATCGCAAAATGTATAATAGTGTTTATATAGTAATATTTCTCCTCGAATCAATGGGGGACTAGTATACATGTTTCTGATTGCGAAAAATTTCTAGTTTTATCGCCCCCTTCACCCGGGATCCTGCGTCCACTGAAAACAACAATATATTAAATCAAATCCCAAAACGTGATGGATACAACATCATTTGGTGGGTACGTACATGTCCAAACAAGTAGTACCAATAAAATGTTGGAGAAAATAGAGGAAAAAATGATTTAATCGGTTTTATCGATTTTTAAATCATTTACGACACCTATTTTAAAAAGCGAGTTCGATAGAATTTTATTAAAGTTATCGAGAATTTTATTAAATTATTGAAAGCTACACAATAAGTAGTTGACAATAGGATTTAAAATCATTCAATTCGGAGTATGGATGAATGAGATATTAACGCTTTAAGTTGTTTTGAGATATGGAAGTAAGGTAGTGTAAACTTTATCCCACATTGGAACATGAGTGTTCCAATGTCAAGTATTTATATGATGATAGTTGATGATTGGTATAAGCTTCTAGAGAAAGGGAGAGAGTTCAAAATGGTTTTAGACTGACGATGTTCTGCTAAAATTGCCACGCACGCGCGCCGCCCGCCCATGCCCGTTGACCGTTGACCTTGGGCTGGGCTAGTATTATACTTTTGAACAAATTCAACGGAGTGGCAAACTGAATAATTCAGCCGAGTGTCAGCAAGGTTGCGGTGTTCAATTTGAGTGGACAAAGATTAAGCAAGGCCGATGTGTTCAAAGATTAAGTGGTCAGCTTTGAAGATTCAAAGAGATGACTCACCGAGGCAATTCAAACCTTCATCGGTGGAACTTTTCATCTTCTGCTGAGACCTTTCATGTTTGAAACTGTTATCATCAATACTTATATTAAAGTTGAAGTAGTGGGAGTTATGCAATAATGAAATTTATTGTTGAGACTCTTCCACTGCTTGCTTAGTCTCTATATAAACAAGCCTCCACAAGATGGAAAACAAACAAGTGAAATATAAGTGACACACGAACATAAAGCATATCATCATTCCATTGCATAAACTTTTCTTGTGCATACATAGTTGAAGAGTTTTCTGGGTACTGTTAAAATTTGTCTTAAGGACAGAGTGCAACTCGTCTCAGTTTTGCATATCCTTTATATTTTTTACATCTATTGTAATTATATTTATATTTTTGAATTGGAAATAAAATTGTTCTTTATTTTTTCCGAATATTTATTTTTCGCATACGGGTACAACAATCTTAAGACAAAATTTTCAGAACCTCCTTGTTCTGAAATTTTTTCTGTATGCGAATTTAATAAAATAAAATTTTCAGTTGGTTGTAAACAATTTTTTTTTTCTGGAGATGAATATCATTCGGTGATGATGATGCAAAAATCATCACGGTGGCGCAGTGGTGGATGTTTTGGGGGATATCTGGCTTATCTGTTGGTGATTTTAGGGTATGTTAGCCGGAGGTTTGCGGTGGCGATAGGTGTTGAGGGAGAGAGTATTTCAGCAGAGCTTTTCCTTATTATTTTTATAATGTCTGAATTAGGTTACACAAGACTTCCTTTTATAGGAAGAGAAATCTTAGAGCCAAGTAATGGACAAATCTTTGCGGGCAACTTAGTCACTAATCTTACTTAATAGTTAAGCAAACACTAAATATCTAACCACAAGTGGGTAAAGTATCTAGCGGCAAGTGGGTATAATATCGGCCGCCGATCCTTCGATCCACAGGGCCGCCAACACTGTTCTTTGCCTTTGCTCCTCGCTTTCTTCTCAAGTCTCACGCGGCCTTTGGGGCCATCGATCCAAGGCCTCGATCCGCCCTCTAGCCCTGGCGACGCTCACAGGAGGGTTGATGGTAGCGGCCTTTACTAGATATCATTGGCGTCGCCGTTGTCGTGGTCGCGGACTGCGCTTCAGCGTGGTGAACCATAGGCTCTTTCCAGGACTAGACGGTGGCGACATTATTTCTATCATCAGGTGATATTCAGAAAATCATTTTCATCTTTTTGGTCTCGTTGTGAACGAACCATATTCTGATTGTTGAACTTCTGTTTCTGAACAATAATGACTACTGTTAATGATGCGTCATTGACACCCACTCCTAATGCTGCGGCATGTGGAAGTGAAAACGTTGTTGCGGCTGGTGTTTCTCATGGTAAGAAACCAGAAGAATTAAATATGAAGAATCACCGAGGTGAATCTTAATGTGAATGTGTTGTTGTGACATTTAATTAAGTGTTCGAGTGAGAATTGTTAAAAATAATTCTTTCTTTGATTATAGTGATATAATCTACCGTGTCACAATATTATATTGTGACTAAGAAATATTATTTTGATGCAAGTTGTATGCGAAATAACAGTTTATCTTCTGTTTTTTGAACAGAAATGAAAGAAATTCAGTATAGATCGAGAATGACATGGATCAAATCGATGAAGAGACCTATGGTTGGTGTGTAGACACTAGTGCTACTCAACATATGTGTGCGAACAAATCTTTATTCTGGAGATACCAGAAAATTAAAGAAAATGTTTTCATGGCAAATTCAACGTCTGAAATCGTTGGATATGGGAATATCACGTTGAATTTAAAAAGTGGAAATTATCTGGTTATCAGAAATGTTCTGCATGTGCCGGACCTACATGGGAATTTTATTTCTGGTCCTCAGCTTACCGGCCTGGGTTACAAGTTAGAATTTTGTTGCAAACTAATTCAAACTTTCACAGTATGGATTGGTAATTGGCGAAGGCACTCTGGTCGATAAATTGTTTTTTATGGACCTTCGCATTGTAAAATAAAACTAGAATAATTATATGTTTGCATAAATGTGATCGTGGGTATATATGAGCTCAATGTTTTGACTATTGTACCTAAATCAAATTTGCCCGTTGAAGGCATAAATAATTAAGACATGGACCGAGACTTCATGGTTGTGGCATAATCGATTAGGATATGTAAATAATAAATCAATTCGTAGAATGATGAATTTAGATTTATTACCTAATTTAAAGTTTACCTAATTCAGGTGTTTTTGCTCCTTTTATCTACTGTTATGGGGTTTGGATGATGTTTATCATATTTCTTGTGTGCTTGTGTTCGGGACAGATCACCACCTTGCAGTTTGTCTGGCGCTTGCATATGGCTGCGGCTTAGTGGACTGTGCTGAACTTTGGACGCACCCCTACCACACTGCTAGGGGTGCAATCCAGGTGTTTTTGTTGCTTTTGCTGTCAACCGATGTGCTGATACTTACTCTGGTGTTTGATATTCCCCCTTATGTGTTTGGTACATCTTCTAGCAGGGTTTCACTGCTCACTTTACGGACTGGTCATGTCGAAATTTCAACAGAAAGGGCCGTAAGTTTCTTCGGATCAAGAAAGTTCACACGAGGATGCAAATACTTGAAAGTGTGTGGGTGTTTAGAAATGGTAGAAGTGCCTAAAACTAAACAAATAAAGATTGGGCCTAAAACGATGATTGCGTATTTATCGGTTATGCGAATAACAGTAGTGCATATAGATTTCTAGTGCATAAATGATATACATGTGAATGTAGTCATGGAGTCAAGATATGTTGTGTTTTTTGAGTATGTCTTTCTGAACAAAGACAGAAACAATGAAGACACGAGTCCAAATAAGCGGACACACGAATCCTTAGAGGATAACACTTCAGAAAACGAGGAAGTCAAACCTCGTAGAAGTAAAAGGCCTAGGACTTCAACGTCATATGGTCCAGATTTTCTCACCTATATGGTAGAAATGATGAACATATGCTGAGGCTATGTCAAATCCAGAACCTCCTTACTGGAAAGAAGCGATCAAAAGTGAAATAGATTCCATTATGCAAAATCACACTTGGGAGTTGGTTAATATCCCACCAGGGCATAAAGCTCTCGGTTGTAAGTGGATTTTTAAGAAAAAAACTTAAAGCTGATGGATCTATTGATAAATATAAGGCCAGATTGGTAGCCAATGGTTATCGACAAAAAGAAGGTTTTGATTTCTTCGGTACATATTCACCGGTAGCTAGAATCACTTCAATAAGGGTCTTATTGCAATCGCTACGGTCTATAACTTGGAAATCCATCAAATGGATGTTAAGACTACCTTTTTAAATGGTGAATTAGAGGAAGAAATTTACATGGAACAACCCGAGGGTTTTGTAGTTCCAGGTCAAGAACACAAAGTGTGTCGACTCGTTAAATTATTGTATGGGCTGAAACAAGCGCCAAAACAATGGCACCAAAAATTTGATCAAACGATGTTATCAAATGGATTTAAAATTAACGAGTGTGACAGATGTGTATATATCAAAAACACTTCTAATTCTTATGTGATAGTATGTCTATATGTTGATGACATGTTGATCATGGGAAGTACTTGTCATGGGCTTGCCTTTTAATTTATATCAAAAAACTGAAAGAAATCTCTCTTTACGGAGTTCGAACCTCCAGCTTAAGGTCCAGACTGCCGTAAGCATTCAAGCTCCTTACTAACTGGGTTATGTCTTGGAGACGTGAATAAGGCATATGTTGTTGCATGCCAAAAGGTTAAAGAAAGTGATTTGAGCGGCAACCGGAAGTTGCAAACACTTGACTTCAGTTTGGTTTTCCCCACCGGTTTCAAATTCTGCCGGACTATTTCCCGTATTGTTCTACACTAATGAATTTTATTTGACTTCTTGTAATAAAATACAAAAATTATTGAAACCGCGTCCTCCTTTCAAAGTGCAACCGCAAACAATGTATCCAGTGCAGGTTAATCTAGACGAAGTTATTGAATTGTTTATTATGACCAAAAGCATCATTTTCGAATATAGCTAGTGTCCAATCTTTTTCTGGCGAATTGGCGTTGACATTTACTGGCTTTATTATAGGGATCCTAGGGGCAACGATTTCCGGGAATTGAATCTTGTTTTTTAAATGACATTATTATTAGGGATAAATGAGCTTGCATAAAAGATAGATAAAGCTATGATTTCCTTTATCTCTGACACATGATTAGGATTTATTTATGGCTCAAAATAATGGATAAGATTGTATATATTTTGGTCAATGAGAGGATTAAAATATAATGTGTCAATTGTTAGATACAAATATCAATCGGTTATTTGCAGAAGATTTTATGTTATTAGTCATGAGGTTGCTCAATTTTCTACGGTTAGGCCATTCTAATGGCTCCAAAAATTTACTGTTCAGGTGAAATCCTTGAAAGGAAGCTGTAATAACTCGAGCTCATAATATTGGGTGATCCGTATTTGAACTGAAAACTAAGGTTATAACTCGAAGCTTAATGTAGATAATCTAGGCTCATACTCATATAAAAGGGAAAAATTGTTGGAAATCACTAGTTTAACGCAAATGAATTTAAAATTTGATTTCCTTTTCAGATCGATTCTTCGCTTAATCAATAAACACGTTAAGTAGTTTGTGGTTATACCTTAGATGATCTACAAGATCGCCGCTTTGACCGCCAACGGAGAGTAGTTCAATCGCGCAAGCCGCCCACGCGTCCGGCCTCTATCGCTAATCCACACAAACCCCTCGCCGGAATCCTCCTTGGGTTGCTATCGGAAAAACTCCGGCCGCTAGATCGACCTTTTCTTCCTCACAAACTCACTATGGAGAGCTCTCATTTTACACAAGAATTATGAATTCTTTGCAATTGTGATGCATAAAAGAAATTGACACCCACTTCCTTTATATAGAGAGGTGGGCGCTACTAATGGTGTGTAGAGAAGAAAACCTTTTCCAATAAAATAAGGAAAATCAATTAGATTGATTTATCTCTTTAATTATAATTTATTTTGTCAATATCATGTATTGATTATAATTATCTTATTACCATAAATCTATTTTTCAAAATCAATTAATATCATATATTAATATTATGGCAATCTTTATTAATTAAAGTCAAGACAATCCAAAGTGTATCTTATACACACAAAAGTGGCGCCCATTAGTCAACAAATTGACTTAGGAATATTCTTTAATTAATCTAATTTATATATATAATTAATATCTTGTATTTTATTTATTCATAATAAATAAATACCACCATATTAATTTACCACTATAACGCGTTTATAGTCAGAGATAAACTTTCCTTATTTGGTTATCAACTATAACCGCATTTTAATCCGACTCGAAGTTCATATGTGTGTGTGACCCGATAGACTTCCGAATATGTTGGCCGTAGACAAAGTGCAATTTACTAAAATGCCCTTCATACCTAACGATCACGGAATAGCATCACAGCAACACACCGTGACCCAATTATCGGAAGAGTCAAAAGCAATGACTACTACCTTTCATGTGTGGCTAGATTATCTGTGTGTAACTTACAATCCTATCGCTATAATAATATCCATACGATCAGATCTCTATTGTGTCAATACATTGACGATCGTATCTTATAATCTGGATATCATGCTCTCTCGGAATAACACATTTACTCCCACTTTGCAAAGATTCTCGAGAGCTAGACATTCCTTATAAGAAGGGCATTTCGGATATTCAATCCCAATCATAGGATACGCGATTCCCGGACGACCAATCATGTATACTCCGCGATGCTTCAATATCATACCCAATCACTACCGCATGATCGCCCGTGGTTGGAGAAATCTCAATAGTGTCAAAGCATGACAATCCACACCGTGATGCCATGAAGACTCGGTCAAAAAGGATAATTACACAACCGCCACATAGTGTGACACTTAATGTAAGTGGGTCGATCCTTAACGTCACGATTCTCTAATACTCGCCCACGATCCGTACGGTCCAAGTGTCTCTACACTTCGATAGACGAGATCTATCCCTACCTTCTATAAGATAGAAGACATCCAATACGTCTTTAGTCCGATTATACTATCAATGTCCCATTTGATAATATGTAAGACTAGAGACATTTAAGTACCAACCTTGTTATACTGATTAGAGATCTCATCAACCATAATCACTATCATGGTTTCTCTATCACAGATTGATACTAGGGACGTTACTATATATATATATACAACAAATAATATGAAGACAAACAATATATAATAACATAAGTGCTTTTATTAATCATAATAAAGTTATTACATGAACTAAATAGACTGTAAACGACCCGACCCGGTCGGATCCGGTCCAACCCGATTGGGTTTAGGACACCTTTCCAACAGGGGCCTAGATTTTCTACAGGATATCAGAGTCATCCGTTTATTGTATAAGTGTTGTGACCCTTTGTTGGCCTTATAGTCCCCTTTTATGCTTTTTGTGCTCTGTGGTCCAGGATCTTTATATGTCCACACTTGAGGGGGCGTGTTAAAAGTGCACAACATTAGGCACTTGTGATTATTTCCCCCACCATATTACGAAATGGACTTCCATCACTTAAGGGCATTCGTATCAGAAGCCCTATATGGTGCTCTATCCCTAAAATGTAGATAAAAAATAGAGTTTACCCCAAATAGCTCCCACAACAGAGACTATAACCCTCTTTATTTTTATGGATATAAACAGTGCATCCCCACATTTGATGACGCACTATTCACGTCCCTAAACGTATTTAATTATAAAAAATTATGGGGATAAGGATAGGGATGTTGCTGGAGTGAAATAATGAATATTTAATGTGTATGAATAGAGTTGTGAAGTAGAATATATATTATTTAATAGTATTTGAAATGTTATAGGGATATGGATAGGGTTGCTATTGTGGAGTGTTCTGAAATGTGATGTTGTAAAATAGGGATATGTATTATTGTATATTATTTTAGGGATAAAATATGATGCATCTGCTACTAATGCCCTAACCTAGGTTTTGGGATGATGAGCTGCAGAAAAACCTAGAAACGGAAAGAAGGGATGGAGAGTGGTTATGTAAGTTGAGGAAATGTTGGAGAACATGTTTATTAATGGCATTATGTACTCTTAGTGGTCATCAAACATGGGTTAGTGGCCTTAAGTTACACTCAGTGTCCATAAGTGAAAAGTACCGGTCATAATTGCAATTAGTGGCCGTAGAATGCTAAAGATCATGAGATAATGGCCATCGGTGGGTAGTTTTCTACAACTAGTTAAACTCAATTGCTAAAAATCTTTTACACAGGAATTTGACAAGTATTTTATTACTACTAAATACATCTTATTTAGAGTATGAGTTTAGATTTTGTCCAAGAGAATATCGGAACACTGGAAGAGTGTGCCGTCTTTTCAAAGTTTGAAGTGCTACTACATCAAACAAGTAAAATCGTTGTATTTCGGAAGACAATTGGTAACACTGTGGGTATTATATCGGAGCAAATTGTCTTAAGTATGTTAGGTATGTAGTAAAATATTTGTTAAAATTAATAAATAAATGAAATAACGATAAATTTATTCCAATGATTCAACTAAGTACTGCAAACATGATGGTGAACGGTGGAATTGCATTTCTGGCACTGGATGCTCCTTGAGTTAGGAAAGACATCGAGGAGGATGGGATTGAGCTAAGACCAAGCCACATTGATCCTAGGGTGGTCGGGTTGATGGGAGTTGAAGCTGAATTGATCTGAGTTGTTCTTGTGTTCGTCTGAGCTGGGACAAGCTGATGAGGAAGGGAACCATCTCTTCTTTCCATCGATTAACCTTAGCTCTCATGTCCCACATTGGAAAAGTAGTAGAATGCTCACCCCCATATAAGTGTGAGACATAAAGCTCTTGTAAATTCGGGTTAGTCCTTTTAGACCAAGCGAGGACGGCGGTCAAGCGATTGACAGGACATTTATGACTCATTTGGGCATTTATCGCTATCGCCAGAGTGCAGGGCGTTACATCTCACCTGATTGAGCCACTGCAGACCATGGCGCTTGCCTAAGGCTTTCATACCTAGATAGAAAACCTAAAAGATGAAGATGAATGAGCTCGATTGATGTTTTCATAAAAAAAGAAAAGAAAGATGAATGAGCTCGATTGATGTTTTCATAAAAAAAGAAAAGAAAGAAGCTGCTACTTCCTCAAGTCTACACCATTTTTGCTCCCAACATAATTTTGTGGTTGTGATTTTTTTAATTTTTTTAAATTTCTTTTAGAAGTAAAAAACATGTGGTGAGATGATAATGGTGTAAAAATGGTGTAGACTTGAGGGAGTATACAGTTAGACTAGGTGTTACATCTAACATTCTCGAATATATTTTCTCTATGTATGAATTTTCTAAAATAAAGGAAATTGTAACATTTAGTTTTGTTTGCTTTGTTTATTGTTTATTTGTTTTTTTCTAGAAGGAATAGACACTCTTAATCTAGGAATTTTCCGAAGCATGCTGGGGAGATATATGAACAGAAGAAGGATCGTAAAGTAAAGTAAACACTTGCTTGACGAATTATCTTTTAGTCTTTCCCCCCCCTTTTTTTTTTTTTTTTTTTTTTTTTTTTTTTTTTTTTTTTTTTTTGAGTGAGTGGTGTAAGTTAATTTCTACAACAGTTATTGAATAAAAATATGGTCCCAAAAACCACTAGACTCGTTTAGGATTTTTGCAAACCATTTGCCATTGACAATTTTGTCTAGCAACTTTTTTTTTTTTTTTTTTTTTGGTTTTTTTTTTGGTTTTCCTTACGACATGCAATGATGCAAAGCATTTACATTTATTTTTAATAAGCATTATTGGCAGGTAGCCAAAATACTAGACGCCGCCGGACCGATGGCTAGCCTCCAAAAAAACAAAAAATACAAAAAAAATTCACTAAATATGATGAGATATTCAAAGTTGGCGGCTGCTGCCAAAAAAAATAAAGGTGATGTAACACGGATAGTTGAATAACTTTGGAGAATACGAGTCGTTCACCTTATCGATTAACTCAAAAATGTTTCAGTCGCTGAATCGGTGGCCCAAACCCCTATACATTCCTCGTATGTATACATATTCCGCATTGACGTCGGTGAGATCGGTCGCTCATGTTCCATTAGCACTCTTGAAACCTCACAACCGAATACGAAAGACTAATATGGGCCGACCTGAGCCTAATTTAATCTTGGGCCTCAATCATATTCCAATATAACCGACGTGGTGCATGTCATCATCGGTCTCTTTTAGCCCATATGGTGTCCCTCATCATCGGTCCTCTATAGCCGACATGGTGAATGTCATCATCGGTCCTTTGGACAGCGGTTACACCCCTTTAAATTAATGAGCGTTCTGGACATTATGCGGTGATGTGTAAATATTGTTCACTAATCACCATTCCATCATGGCCTAACCTATAACCGCTCAATGATAGTCGCTTCAATCATAAAACATGCAGTAATGCCTCTGAACGTTACTTTAATGTGCCATAATTCACTATCCTATAATGGACTACTATATAAAAAAATGCATTCTCCTCATTTACAAGGCAAATTATATGCTCATACTACGTACCAACACAATTGTCTGGTAGAAATTTCTCTATCATTTTGCTGACTTGAGCGTAGGGAGGTTCCCTGCCGGATGCAAGCACCGAGACCTCTCATGCCGTATTTGTTTTGCAGGCTCTCCGGAAAGCCTCTAACATCATCATCTAGAGATCTTATTACAAGATCGCTTATTCAATTCATACTCGGACGATCTTTAGAGACTAAAGTCAATGCATTATCAGTGTTTGAGAATCATTTTCATTCAGCGTCTCTCTAAATCCATAAACAATTCCAAAAGAGATACCGTGATAGACTGCCAAAGCTTCGCCAATAACAACTTTGCTTTGACCACCGGGGGTGAGCGAAAATTCCAGAAACTAAATCAATCGACCAGACCAATTAAATTGAATGGAACTGGAAAAGCATAAACCGTGATTTTTAAGTCTATGATAATGTAAGTAAAAACTAAACCGTATAATACAATTTGGTTTTAATTGAGAAAATTAAAACTGGTTCAGACCGGACCAGATCGGATACCTACTCATATCAATAATATAAATTAACAGTCTGTTTAATTCGTTCCAACTCGTCCTATTTATATTTTATATTTGCAATATATTATCGACTCTTCATCAATTTCATTTTCTACACATTCAACTTTTTGTGATTCTTTCACTCACTCGTATGTATTATATTTCGATCTTTTAGAAGAGTAATACAACATAAATCAATATATAACCTACGACCCAAACACCCCCCCCCCCCCCCCCTCTTCACTTTCTGCTTCCTCGGCTCTAATAATTGATAGGGGCGGCTCTACCCTTGGCTTTGGATGTGCATGAATTTCTAAAATAAAATAAAAAAATTAACAGCAAAATAGTAGAGAATTTTGTTTATAAGCACACACATACACACACACACACACACACACACACACACACACATATATATATATATATATATATATATATATATATATATATATATATATATATATATATATATTATGTATTACCTAACTTATTTTTATCAATTGCCCATAATTACTTGTATAGAATTGAATATACAAATATACGTGTGATACTGAAAAAATTGACAAATTTCTGATCCCCGTGTCAAAAATCCTACAGCCGCCCTTGATAATTGAAATAAGCCGTCATTTTATTGTATGTGCAAAAACTAATTACCTTTCATCTCTTTCACTCACTTGTGAAAAATAATATCTTCATCATTCTTCCCTGATTTGCTCAAATACTATTTTCTTGAGATTTATCTAAGTTATTCAATGTTGTAGGTGTTATTTCAATATTATTAATACGTGGAGCTTAAATCATCATTGGTGAATTGAAATGAGTTATTACAACTCTTTATTATCTTGTTTGTGTGTAATAGTAAGTTCGATGATAGGAGTCGCGTTTGTTATTTTGGATGATTGTTGAGGGGATGATAAGTTTTAAGATCTTATTTTGGCATATTTAGGCATTAGTTGAATATAAGCAAATTTTGAAATAATACATTTGTTGGGAAAAATTAGTACTTAAGAATTTGACAGACAACGGTCTTTTAAGAGATGTTTCGTCCCACACAATAGTCATTTAGGGATCAAACGAAAATCTCTTTTAGGATACAATGATTCAATGAAGATGTTTGATTCAAACAGTGACTTGTTTGAATCAAACCGGAGGACACTCAAAGTTTGACTCTGATGATGCTTTTTGACTTATTACAGATTTTGTTTGCATGTTGTGCCTTTTATTGGCCGAAGGTACCTCATACACGAAGTGAGGTACATGAAATGGTAAGGGTGTCATCACCGTTCACCAGATACATGCACTATTGTAGAAATGCATCAGTTCGGAAAAAGTACGAGTCGGTCCGAATGGATGCATGAATAAGTCCGAATGGATGCATGAATGTTGTTCATGAACTGATGCATGTACCCATTCAGGTTTCGTTGCGATAACATTAATTCGTACGGCAACTCGCATGCAAACGATTATAAAATATTTATGAAAAAATATCTAACAACATTTCTATTTACTCACATAATAGTATTGATGTATCACAAATATTACCATATGTTTTCTTTTATTTAAATGTTACTTACCTCTCACATGCTAAGAGTGGCTTCGCACCTTATTATTAGAGAAAGTGACGCGCTGCTTCCCCCGGGGAAGCAGGGGGTCGTTAGACCGGCATAGCATTTCTGGTCGAACCCGCCCAACCCAACTAAGAAGAACCGAACTTGATAGACACATCTTTTTCCTTTTGGGAGGGTACTTAGTTAGGATCTAATCGATAATTTTATTTGATAATGAAAACCATGGAAAAAAATGGAACCAAACTGGATCGAATAATAATTTTTTCATAAAACCGTTTTAGTTTGGCATGGAAATTTAAAATCTATATAAAATGATTGGGTTGAAAAAACCGGCCAAATCGGACTCTCCTAGTTGTTTGATGAATAAATGAAAGTTCTTTTAAATAAAAATTAAAAAAGAAGTTTTGAGGTGTGGGCTGGTCGGCAGTTTGCCAGATCGTTTGTAGAGCTTTGTGTGCTCATAATACGTCAGGGCTTAATTCAACCAAAAAATGTGTAAAGGCCCAGATCCTTCTAGAATAATCCATTAGGGACGGCTTTTGTTTACTATAACCCGGTCCAACAACCCGCAACCAAAAGAACAACAATCCTTTCTTTCCTTCCTGAATTCGGTATTTTATTTTCTGAATCCTAAATCTACCTGAAAAACTGAAAAGCTTTAGAACACATACCAATCTTTCCTTGTAGATTACTGTATTACTGGCAAGCATTACGTATTTTTTGTCTTCGGTTTGTTGATTTCTGGAGAGGAAAAAAAGATGGATTTTGAGTTGAAAAGAGCGAGAGAGAAGTTGGAGAGGGAGCAAAAAGAGAGAAAAGAAAAGGCCAGATTGAAGGCAGATAAAGAGAGAAAAGCAAAACAAGAGGCCACTCGTCAAAGGGAGGCGATCGAAGCTGCTCAGCGTGCCCGACGCATCCTTGCCGCAGAAGCGGAAGCTAAGGTAGGTCATTTTTATTATTATTATTATTATTGTGTTTTTCATCGATATGTCAGCTGGATCTTTCATTGTTTCTGTCTGATTGAATATCTGCTTTTCCGATCTTGCTTTTTTTTGTGCAAATTGTTGAATTTCGTTCTGGGAGCTAGTTTAAAATTTTAGTTAGATTTTGTTTCCTTTGCTTGGAGCTAGCTGTTAATGGTTGAATGGTTAAAGTTCATTTCTTTTGGCTGAAACTGTTGAATTGAAATTTGTATTACAAGAAGAATTCTGTAGCAAAATGTCTTATTTAATTCGTTTCGGTAGTTCTCTATTACCCTATTTGGTTTCACTGATTGGAGTATGGTGAGATAAGAAGTTGGTTGGGGTCTGGCTTGTAAAATGTTTTCACAGTCTGATCAATCTTTGTAAATCTTTAATTCTCATACGCAAAGACCACTAGCAACACATTATTTGATTTGAGCTTTTGAGAATTTATTTTGATCATAATAGAGCCTTTGATTTGGAGCCCTAAAGATGATGATTAAATGAGCTTTCATCTCAAATGAAAATGAAGCTGGTTTAAGGGCGAGCGTGTCAGGGTTTTGCATTTGAAAAATTCTGGTAGAAGCATCACTTTCTGACAGATTTTTTTTGTTTGGTGTTACAATTTTTTTTTTTGTTTGGTGTTACTAATGGTCAGGGGATGTTTTATTTCTTTTTGTGGTGATTGTTTTTCTGTGTTCAGTTTGGTGCTAAGTTGATGCTTTTCTCAAAGCTAGTTTACATTTCTGTTATTGATATTGCCATGGCAGATAGTTCTTCTTATTTTTCAGACAAACATGCTGAGGTCTGGTTCATAGTAGCATTTAGTTTGTGTGAATTTGTTGTTGATGCTTTAAAGCCGACTTGACTGAATTTGTTAATCTTTATATTGCCTTTCTCCATTCATATGTGGTATGCATTCCTTGATAATTTTATCATAACATGCACGTGCTTCTGTGTTTTCTGCTGTGTTTCCTGAATGGCTAGGAGTGTCCGCTTCCTCTCTTTAACCAACCCCTTCCTTTGAATCCTTCCCGCACTGTAAAACTAAATATGTATATACAGATTTCTGGGGTTGGTGCAGTCTGCTCTCTGTTTTCTCTCTCTATTTTTCAAAGGGCTATACAAACGTCTGCGCAGTTTATGCCTTTGTGACACAATGTTAAACTGGTATTTCTTGCAGGCCAGTGAACAATTAGAAGAAAGTCTGCAATTTGGACGAGGTGTCGTGTTTTGTCGTATGCTGGAAGCTGTACCTTTTCAAGCCATTGGAGATAAAGTTAAACTGCCACCATCCTCCTTCACCGAGTTATCTGAACAAGGTGCTTTTGACAAAGGACCACTGCATTTATCTTTGTCAGTAACTCTTCAGGAAGCTGGAAATCAAATCTCAAAGACTACACATGCCGGTGTATTAGAGTTTACTGCTGATGAAGGTACAATAGGAGTTCCACCTCATGTATGGAACAACTTGTTTCCTATCGAGACTGCCGCGTTACCAATGGTTGAGGTACGCTACGCTTGGTTGCCTAAAGGGACGTACGCAAAACTTCAACCCGATAACTTGGGGTTTTCAGACATTCCAAATCACAAGGCTGTACTGGAGACAAGTCTTCGCCAGCATGCAACGCTTTCGGAAGGCGATGTGCTTAAAGTCTCTTATGGATCTTTAACGTACAGTTTGCGGGTTCTAGAATTGAAACCTTCTTCTAGTGTGTCTGTTCTGGAAACAGATATTGAGGTTGATATTATGGGTTCTGAAATAGACGCCGAAAGCAGTAGAAACCAAATGCTGAAACCTCTTTTGTTTGGCAAGTCAGAAGCTGGAGTTGTTGAGGAAGGGAGTTACATGTACTACAAATTCGTTCTAGACGAGTCGACTTCGAATCGAGTTTCCTTAGGGGAAGCTGTAGTTGAAATAAGAGTAGAACAACAGGATCAAAATGGAGACACTGATCTCTATATTTCAAAGCATCCCCTCTTGTTCCCAAACAGACACCAGCATGAATGGTCTTCACATGATGTTGGCTCAAAAGTCTTGGTGTTTGACTCTAAAGCTACAAACTTTACTCCAAGCACATACAGCATTGGTATATACGGCTTTAAAGGAAACTCAAAGTATGTGGTTACTGCTGCTATTCAAGAAAAGGCAAAATCAAAGGCAGGTCAGCAAATATCTTCATCCTCATCTTTGGCTGAGGCAGATACTGTTGAATGCAGAAACTGTAAGCGTTACGTTCCATCAAGAACGATTGGACTGCATGAGGCTTACTGTACCAGACACAATGTGATGTGTCAGTATGCTGGTTGTGGCGTCGTTCTTAGAGTTGGAGAAGAAAAAAACCATGTTCACTGTGGAAAGTGTGGAATCGCTCTTCAAGAAGGTGAAATCGAGAAGCATGTCAAAGTGTTTCATGAGCCACTTTATTGTCCTTGTGGAGCTGTCCTTGAGAAGGAGCAGATGGTGAGCACTCTCTTGCTTTTTACTATTTTCATGTACATATACTTCTGTTTGGTAGCGAGTCTAGTATGATATGCGTATTGTATGATACGTATCATACACCTCTGGGGAAAATTTTGATACATGATCTAGATATGTATGCATCTTTTTTTTTTTTTTTTTGATAGGTGCAACACCAGACGACAGATTGCCCCATGCGGTTAGTAATGTGCCGTTTCTGTGGAGATATGGTTCAAGCAGGAAATTCTGCTGCTGATGCACGAGATAGGTTACGTGGACTGACAGAGCACGAGAGTCAATGTGGGTCTAGGACTGCCCCTTGTGACTCGTGTGGACGATCAGTGATGTTGAAAGACATGGACATACACCAGATTGCTGTTCATCAGAAGAGCTAAATCAATCGGTTTTTAGTGAGAGAAACTACTAGTAGCACAGGACCATCGGGGGGGCTGTGTGTTATTCATCATGATGGTTTTGGTGCAATAAAGATTCTTCGGTAAATGAGATGGATGTACTGTACAATGTAATAACTGCAACATGACTTTGCAGTAAAAGATACTACCTTTGCGGCTTTGCCTATGTCATGTACTTTGGATTTTTACCATTCTGTTGCCATTACTATGCTACACATTGTAGTTTGTTTGTGTGTATATAATCAATCTTATTATACTTTACGTTTATTATTGGTCGTTTGCGAGGGGTTTTTTTAGTCTTATTTCGTTTTATAGACTATTTTCCGAAATGAATGAAATTTCATTTCCAATGACACAGAGGTACAATCCATAATTTAACGCAGATATTCAATTGTTGGATTGGATATAGAGGTTTTTACAGAAGATGCATATAATTTCTAAAGTTTGCAGTTGTATTTGTTGGATCGAAACACATCGTTACATTCTATGTTGCACAGACACGGACACGTCGCACGACATTTACACAGACACGGATATATTGCTAATTCTAAAATTTAAATACACGACACGCCGCCGACACGTTTTATTTATATATATATATATATAAAATTCAATTTATCAAAAAAAATAAAATAAAAGCAGTTTATATATAAAAGCAGTTCAAAAAAATTTATCAAAAAAAAACCCGTAAACATCTGAAAAAACTAGACAAAATATGATAGGTATTAAATAAACTATATAAATATCTATAATAGATATTCGATTTTTATACTGTGCCAAAAGAAATTGTGTTTGACATTCAAAATATTACAAATTGTAAAAATTATCAACAAAAAACATATAAACTTGATACAGCGTATTATTTATTTAATTATTATAGAAATGAAAATAATGTATTTTAACGTTTCTATTGAAGAAAACTTAAACAAAGAAAAAAAATTCGGTTCAGGAGTGTCGGGGAGTGTCGGTGCTGTGTCGACAGTGTGTCGGATATTTAAATTTTAAATCATAATTTAATCATCCGACACGTGTCGGACACGGTGTTGGAGTGTGTCGTGTCGTGTCTTATGTCGGACACGACGCACGGCGATCAGATTGAAGTGTCGGTGCATCATAGTTATTAACACACAAGTGTAATTTGGAAATTGGAAATTGCAAATTGCAGTGGTAGCACCATTTTATTTAAAACTATACACGTATTTTTTTAATTTTTTTTTTGGGGGAGTGGTGGTGTTGGTGGGTGGTTTGATAGTTCCAAGTACACCCAAATGTTGTCATTGATACCTTTAAAAATGATACTGATAGAGTTAAAGGCATAAAAGACCAAGTATGTGTGACATGTGTGACATGTGTGACATGTGTATGCTTAAAATGATTGCCAAGTGCCACTGTATTAGTGGTTGCACTAGATTTTGTTATCTAGAATATTGTACAAGGCATATCTACCGCCATAGACACAGAAGGAATCATTATTGGATTTGAATGAAAGTTGTTATCCTCTTTCTTTGAGCTTGAGCTCCTTCAATGGAGAAAGCTTTCAATCTTGTATAAATTCCTTCTGAAAACCCCAAATCGTATCAAGTCGTATCCTACTGAAAACATAAGCACAAAGTCGTATTCCTAACATAAGTTGAGTAGGAATATTCTGTTCGATAAATGTTTTATTCAATTTATTATAGATTCTTGGTTATAGAGTCATTAATTAGGGTTGGCTCACAACGTGCGAGTGTTTTACCGTTTTGTGGAATCTAGAGAATAAATTAAATAGTTGGCTTATTTAATGAATATCTGAAATATTATTTATTTGGTAAATAATATGTAATATAGAAAGACATTTTTATTATCCCAAATGACATAAAAATGGCGCCACATTTTTTTTTGGTTTTGGAAAAATAAAATTTCTCTTAATTAATTATAATGTGGATAATATAATTATTTATGTGTTAAATATTATAAATAAGAAATTAGTTTTATTATTGGATAAATAGAAAATTTGTTTTTCTATTAGATAAAGGTTTTATTTTCCTAAAAGGAAAAGATAAATTTGTGTGTAAAAGACAAATTCTCAAATTATTAGTTATTTTCCTATAAAAAGAGAATTTCTCCCAATACAAAATCGAATCAATCCAACGCCATTTTTCAGAAAAAAGGGACACCTTTTTTTTAAATAAAGGGAGAAAATTTAGTTTTCTTGTTTTTTTGAAGATATTATTGAGGAGGTTATCTGAGGATCGGCGTCGCACGTCGTCGCCGGAGATCAATCTGGAAGACTGCGGCTTCTCCCTTTCTGTCGATTGCTCATCCTCTTTTATAGGGTAAATCGTCAACATTCTCGTAGTTGTATTAATTAATTATGTGAATTAAAATCGTGGTAAAATCGCATGCGAATTTAATTTGTAGCTTCCGTTGTGCATGATCGAGTGTCTCGATCGGTGCTGTGAATCAGATCTCATGGTCCAATTATGGATCGGATCCGGATTCAGGTTTCCGATATCCAGCATGTGGTATCGGAGCCAGGTTAAAGCGGTTTTGCGATCTTTGATTGCATAATTAATTAATAAGGACTGGAATTGAATAGAAATTGCATATTTTATTAATTTTATTTTATTTATGCTTGGTTGAATGTTCTTGGTTGACGAGATGGATTGGAGTTGATACTTGTTTACCGTTAGATCTATTGTAAACCCAAATTTTTCTGGGTGTAGGAAATTATGTAATTTATTTGTTGTAATTTAATTTCCTAGTAATTTAATATATATTCAAATCGGCGGGTGGACGGTATTTAAATATTTTTCGAAGCTGCTAATCAAGCAAGGATGTTGTGGCATAGTGGTTGGGACAGCTGCCACAGATTAGGACATGAAGGGTTCGACCCTCCCTGGTTGCGTTTTTATCCTCTCTCTTTTTTCCCCAGGAAAGATGCAATCTTGAAGAATAAAAAAAAGGGTAAGGGTTGCTGCTAATGGAATTCGAAATTGTGACCTATAAGTTGAAGGAACAACGTGCTGACCAACTCAGGTGAAGCGTTTTTGTTGAAAAAACAGAGCAGTTTCATAATATACACAGTGGCAGCTGAAATAATTAGAGACTAGTAAATCCTTTAAACGTAGGGCTTATTTATTTGTTTAATTTTCCTTTTATAGATTAGATACGGGGTACCAACGGTCCATCTCAGTGGTTTATTTTTCGCATTTCTTTTTTTATGTGATTATTTATGTAATATAACCATGTCATGCATCATATTCATGAATTACACTTCTAGCATATACATACATGTAGAAAATTGATTTTGGCATTAATTAGACATGTATGAAAACGATAATTAATTTAGATTAATAATAAATTAAATTAATTAAAGAAAAACTGACTTTTATCGGGATATAAAATTCACATGATAAACTTGATTTAGGATAATAAATTCTTCGGGGATTTAATTATGTAATGGCTACATAAAAAGAATTTTAATAATCGAAAATTTGGAAAATCGTGAAAAGTTGGACACTGACTAGACGGTATTTGGAACCGATAAGTTGGTGATTGCTTTTCATGATTTATTGTTTTTCGATTATTGGAAAAATTCCGAGATCCAAAATTTTTATCATGACATTATTAGGACTATAAAATTCTTTGGTGAATTTTAATTGTGTAATGTCTACACAAGAGATTTTCTAACTAATCGATAAATTGTGAAATCATTAATATAGTGTCACTAGTTAGACGGTATTTGGAACTGATAAGCTAGTGGGAGCTTTAAAATTTTGTGATTTATTGTTTTTCGAATTATTAGAAAATTCATAAGGTCCTAATGTATAGGATTATAAAATTCTTGGTGAATTTTAATTGTGTACTGTCCACACAAAGAATTTATAAATCCATAAAATTGGAAAGTCGTGAATAAGTGACACTAGTTAGACGGTATTTGGAACCGATGAACTAGTGGGAGTATTATAATTGAAATATTCATGATTTATTGTTCTTTCCGGATTGTAAAGAAATTCTGAAAATCCTAGTAAGACTACCTATTTTTCAAAATAACGAGTGGGAGCTGGGAAGGTGACAACCGACCCCACGGCATCTACTGTTGACACAAGCAAGTGAGAGAATGGTGACGCCTCGTGCCGCTTTGATTTCGGCCCCCTAAGGATGGCCTTCACCGCTATCAATATGCACGGCTTGGTCTTCGAAAGGATAGGATTTTGGGTACTCGTCGGGTCACTGACCGACCATAAGCGGCATACTGGGCGTACTTTGAGATCTGAAATAAGTAGTCACACTCACAAGGATATTTTGGAAATATCTTGGTGAAAAGGAAGGTAATCAACAATTAAATGGAGATGTCTGATTCTTAGTTAATTGTTGAGAGAGGCTGTCTCAATTTAATCGTCACCTCTTTGACCTACCCTAAGGCGACACTGTAGGTGTGAGATTAAATCCTTAGAATGATAGGATAAACTGTATGCATGACATCACATTTATTATTCCTAAAATTATAATATGTTGTGGTTTGATATATATTTCTGTCATAATTTATCTTACAACTACATATCATCTCAAGATGACTAGACTGCTTATATGATTAAAATTGACTGATGATGACTTCGTAAAAGTGGAAAAGTAACAAGAACGTTGAACTCAATAATCGAGAATGCAAATTAATTTTTCGCTGGAGGATTTTCCTCTTGAGCCTACAAACTTAAGTGATATTGATAAGTATGTCACTGCTGTCACTTGTGTTGAACGGGAGACAAATTAAAATTAGTTCAAGGATGACGAGAATGATTTGGCATCAATCTCACTGGACATCCCACAGTTCACGAGTAGTGTCTACTCAAATGAACTGCTAGTTCACGGCCATTACCTTTAAAGAAAGCTAAGAATGGGAAGGTAAATGTCTACAAGTGTAAGTCATCTAGACTAAATAAGTTAAAGGCTAAACCGAAATATTAATAAAAGAAAATATAGGTCAAGGAAAGTGATTTCGGATTACTAACCCATGAATCCTTAGAGACTTTCTTAACCGAGTAATTTGACTCGGAAGCTAAAGTTCTTTTGTAAGAACAAGGTAGCTGGGCATTCATGATGAAGAGTAGACAATTGGCAGTTATTTCAGCTAAAATAGTGGGAGTGATATAAGGAAACAAATTTCAGATTTTAATCCTTGAATATCGCAGAAATTTAATTTCTGTTTTCAGATTCGTTGGAACGAATGGATTCACTTTCAAATCAATAATATAGTTGTCTTAAAGAAAGTGAATATGAAATTTGTATACGATTCCGAGACTCGGACTTTTGTTGGATAAAGTCAGAACCACTAAGTAATGCTGAAAATGTATATGTAACACATCAGAAACTATTAAGACAAATGGTTTCCGTATTTATATAAACGATTCTTCAGCATCTATTAATTAGTGCATATATCCTAAAGATAAGATCTGAAGTCTGGCTAAGGGTGAATCATATCTCCCAGTCTAAGAACACTATCTCAAAGGAAAAATGACTAAGTAACCTTTCAATTTGAAAATGGTAATAGAGCTGAAGAAGTATCACAGCTTGTTCATATTGACCTTCGGGTTCTTATGAAGGATACAAGCTAGTGGGAGCTTTTGAGTGGTAGACACTTTGTCTGACGACTACTCGAAACGCCGATTAGTTTATCAGAATATTTGGAGGAATCTCTGATATTACCAGAGAAGAGAGTATTCCATTCTCAGATATAGGCTATGGCATGGTTTTGGCGCTAATGTTTGGCCAACTGATGTAAGTCAACTAGTTGATGCATTTCATGATGTTTTATCCCCATTTCTTATGCATTTATTGATGTTCTTGTATCAATTTGAGTCATTATTTGCTTAGTTTCATCCAAATGTACGTGTAGATAGTAATTATTATATAAAATATTGTGTTTTGTTTAGTTTTGTACCGGTTATAGTAACCGGACGTCGTGTCGTGTTTACGCTTGGTTTCATAGCCATGGAAGGCTAAGCTTTTGCTAGCCAAGATTATGTATTTGTGATGGTTATTAATCTCTATTAGTTGATTGTGAATGTTACTTTGTATTTCATAGCTTCATGGGTTGTTGTTTTCTTTTCCTATTTTCATTGAATTGCTTGTTGGTGTTGGATTGATCACTTAGCACTTGCACACACACACACTTAGATGCGACCGAAAGGAGATGCTTGGTGTGGGAGAATGGATAGGAGAACCAGAAGGTAAAATTGACCTTAAGTGGAATTCGATTTCTTATCCGGGGGTTATTTACATTGTCATTGCATTCAAGATCTTAATCATGTTGAATCATTAGGTCTAGGGTTCTTAGACCAAGGAGGAGGCATAGAGGAGTTTCATTCACTCGTATGAGGGGAAATTACTAGCTTAGGAGTGCACCGATAACACACACTTGAACACCATTGGAGGGTTGTTAGGTAGTTCATTCCCATGATGCTAATAGAGGTTTGATTGATCAATGCATTATCTTGGCTAGGCTTTTTTTTTTATCATTTATCACCCTTTGTAGTAGTGGATTTCTAGATACAATTACCTTCTTGTATTATTGCGACTTAGATCAAGGTAATAATAGCTTTTCGGTGTTCAACCTCACAATCCTCGCGGATACGACCTTGACTCACCAACTATGCTACAGTTGACCCAATACATTGCCGGTTAGACTGAACACCCAGTAGGGACACGTCAAGATTTTTGACGCCGTTTCCGGGGATTGTGTAACGGTTGATACTTATACTAGCTAGAAAATTCTTGAGAATAAGTCATTCTTTTCTAATCTTTTCTATTTTGATTTTGGTGCTTACCTCTTTGGTAAGTTACCAAGTGTTATTTGATTGTGTTCTTGTTGTTCCTCTCTTGTAGTGGATGAACAAGTTCTCGTCGAGGAAAGGCACCCGACACTCTCATTGTTCTGGATATCAACACATATCTTAGGGATTTTGTTAAGGAGAAGAAAGGTAGTCAAGCTCGTCGTAGTTTGGAACTTGGTGAAAAATCTTCACAAGCATCATCCTATCAAGAAGAAGAAATGGATGAGAATCTATTGAATGCACAAGACGGGCAAGAACATGGGAATGCCCAAGTTGAACAAAACCTAATCCCTCAAAGTCCAAATCCTAATCCACACAACAACAATCCACCACCACCAAATATACCACTTCCACCACTCAACAACCAAAACCACAACAACTCCCCACTTCCTTTCGAATCATATCCACAAAGTCCACCACCTCCTCGAACCACCACCACCAATTCCTCCACCACCCCATGAACCATATCCATAAGATCCACCCTCAAATCCACCCTACCAAAATAGACCGCTTTGTGAGCAAGCCATTCAAAGACAGAATCAGGTGTTAGGAAATCACTAGTTTAACGCAGTTGAATTTAAAATTTGATTTCCTTTTACTAGATTGTTCTTCGTTTAATGCAATAAACACGTTAAGTAGTTTGACGGTTATACCTTAGATGACCTATAAGGTCGTCGCTTTTACCGTCAACGGAGAGTAGTACAGTGCGCAAGTCGTCCACGCGTCCGGCCTCTATCGCTAATCCACACGAACTCCTCGCCGGAATCCTCCTTGGATTGCTATTGGAAAACTCCGGTTGCTAGACCGATCTTTTTCCTCTCTCACAAACTCACTATAGGTTGCTCTCTATTTTACACAAGAACTATGAGCTCTTGCAACTGTGATGTACAAAAGAGCTTGACACCCACTTCCTTTATATAGGCAAAGTGGCGCCCCATATGGTGTGGAGGAGAAGAAAATATTTTCCCAATAAAATAAGGAAAATCAATTAGATTGATTTATCTCTTTTATTATAATTAATTTTGCCAATATCTTATATTGAATATAATTATCTTATTACCATAAATCTATCAATTAATATCTTATATTAATATTATGGTAATTTTATTAATTAAAGTGTTCAATCCAAGTGTATCTTACACACTTAAAAGTGGCGCCCCATTAGTCAACTAATTGACTTCCGGAATATTCTTTAATTAATATAATTAATATCATGTATATTATTT
Source organism: Gentiana macrophylla (assembly GCA_026214975.1). Taxonomy (NCBI): domain Eukaryota; kingdom Viridiplantae; phylum Streptophyta; class Magnoliopsida; order Gentianales; family Gentianaceae; genus Gentiana; species Gentiana macrophylla. The sequence goes on along the minus strand of CM047809.1, from coordinate 113,874,026 downwards.
ATTCATAATAAATAAATACCACCATATTAATTTGCCACTATAACCTTTATAGTCTAGAGATAAACTTTCCTTATTTGGCTATCAACTATAACCGCATTTTAATCCGACTCGATGTTCATATGTGTGTGACCCGATAAGCTTCCGAATATGTTGGCCGTAGACAAAAAGTGCAATTTACTAAAACGCCCTTCATGCCTAACGATCACGGGATAGCGTCTAGCAACACACCGTGACCCCCAATCATCAGAAGAGTAAAAAAAATGACTACTACCTTTCATGTGAAGCAGTTACCGTGTAACTTTCAATCCTATCACTGAAATAATATCCATACGATCGTATCTCGAGTGTCAATACATTAACAATCGTATCTTATAATCTGGATATCATTTTATCTCGGAATAACACATTTAATCCCACTTTGCAAAGATTCTCGAGAGCTAGACATTCCTTATAAGATGGCCATTTCAGATATTCGATCCCAATCATAGGATACGCTATTCCCGGAAGACCAACCATGTATACTCCGCATGCTTCAATATCATACCCAATCACTACCGCATGATCGCCCCGTGGCTAGGGGAAATCTCAATAGTGTCAAAGCATGACAATCCACACCGTGATGCCATGAAGACTCCGGTCAAAAGGATAATTCACAACCGCCACATAGTGTGACACTTAATGTAAGTGGGTCAGTCTAACGTACGCATTCTCTAATACACGTCCACGTACAGTCCAAGTGTCTCTACACTTTGATAGACGAGAACTATCCCTATCTTTTAAAAGATAGAAGACATCCAATACGTGCTAGTCTGATTATACTATCAATGTCCCATTTGATAATATGTAAGACTAGAGACATTTAAGTACCAACCTTGTTATAGTGATTAGAGATCTTATCAACCATAATCACTATCATGGTTTCTCTATCACAGTTTGATACTAGGGACGTTACTATATATATACAACAAATAATATGAAGATAAACAATATATAATAACATAAGTGCTTTTATTAATCATAATAAATTTATCACATGAACTAAATAGACTGTAAATGACCCGACCCGGTCGGATCCGGTCCAACCCGATTGGGTTTAGGACACCTTTCCAACATCAAGTTCATAATCCTATTTGGCTACCTCACATTGATGCTAAAAACTTTTCAATCAAGTCTCATATGTTCGGTCTAGTGGAGAGTAGAGCTCAATTCCATGGAAAGGCCCAAGATGACCCACATTCACATCTTTATAACCTTGAAGAAATATGCAATACGGGATTCCAAAATAGTGCTTGTCAAGAATTTACCCGTCTGGCATTATTTCCTTTTTCATTTAAGGGTCAAGCAAATGAATGTCACTTCCCCACCATCACTTGCAATCATGGGATGATATACAAACCGAGTTTTTGAAGCAATACTTTCCACCGGGTAGATATTTGGAATTGAAGGTAAGAGTTGCTAATTTCAAGCAAGATTTAATTGAATCTTTGGACATTGCTTGGGACCGTTTTAAGAAGCTTTTGAGGGCGTGTCCAAACCACGATTATACTTTGGACATGCAAGTCCAATTATTTTGTAGTGGCTTGCATAAAGGGTCAAGGGCACAAATTGATTTGGCATGCCATGGATCACTTATGATGAGCACGGCCCAAGATGTTTATAAGGCTATTGAAAGAGTGACAAGAAATGAGAAGTTGTGGGATCCCGGTCCAAGTGAAACGGAAGTTGCCATTGAGGATGAGAAGATTTCGAACGAGGAAGAAATATTGAGAGAAATGGCGGTGATAAATAAGAAGATGGATGAATTACACACGGGGAAGAGAGAGTTGAAGCGTAAAAAATATGATGATGTGACATTTGGTGTTTTTCATATCGAAGAATTATCGAACTCCGATGTATCTACACAAGAAGAAATGAGTTTATTGAGACAACATCGGGATTTGAATAACACTCACACCAATGTTCTTGAACCACATCCTTTTTACCAACAAGTTCCTACTCAACAAGCCCTGTTCATCAAAGTTCTCAATCAACGGAGGTGGTTTCTCATTTGATGGAAAACTTGATGGGAGTTGTGTCTACTCAAGCCGCCAATTTGCAAACAATGATGACTATTGGTATGATGTCTCAAGAGGTTGGTACTTTGAAAACATCTATGAGTGGGCACGAAATGAGAATGAGAACGATGGAGGCATCAATAAGAGTTATTGAAGAGGGAAGGCGAGAGACATAGTAGTAGACCACCGGGTGGTTTACCAAGCAACACCGAGAGAAACCCGAGGGAAGTCAATGCCGTTATCACTCGAAGTGGGAGAGTTTGTGGAAGTAATGGAGTGGCAATTCATGGAAACAATAAAATTGAAGATGACTTGGACAAGGAATTTGAAGACCAAGAGTTGACCGAAGAAATTGTTGATGATTTCTTGGGAAATGATGACTATGTTGAGGTGGAGAAAGAAGAAGAAAAAGTGAAGGTGCCAAGAATATTGAAGAACCCAAGGGCTAGTGATCTAAGAACTCTATTCAATGAACATGTGAGAGAAGATCATGTTGAAGAAAACACGGTTTCTAAGGAGCCTTTGGTGGTTCCTATCCAACAAGCTCAAAGGGAACCAATGCAAAAGTCAAGGAAAGAAAAGCAAAATGACATCAATTGGCGGCCAACCAATGTACAAACTTTCAAGGAATCTTCACCATCTTCATCAAACGACAAAGTTAAGGGAGGTATACATTCTAACCCTACTTTAATTGATCTTGAGTCACTTCCCTATACCCCTCGAGAGGAAATTAAAAAAATGAAGTGGATAAGAAATATGCACGTTTTCTTGACACTTTTCGGCACTTAACCATTAATATCCCTTTCATCGAAGCACTCACAAATATGCCGGCGTATGGTAAGTTTTTCTTAAGGACATACTCTCCAACAAGAAATGGTTGGAAGAGTATGAGATGGTGTGTCTAAGTGAGGAGTGTTCTGCCGTGCTTCAACACAAGCTCCCTCCTAAGCTTAAAGACCATGGGAGTTTTACTATCTTATGTGAGATTGGGGGGTTTTTGTTTAAGAAGGTTCTATGTGATACTGATGCGAGTATAAACCTCATGTCCTACAATGATTTCATGAATCTTGGCATAGGCAAGCTAAAACGTACGGAGATGAATCTCCAACTTGCGGATAGATCCATAAAACGTCCAATGGGAGTCATTGAGGATGTACTAGTGAAAGTTGATAAATTTTACCACCCCGTTGATTTTGTTGTTATGGATATGGAGGAAGGGTACACTTCACCTCTTATCCTCGGTAGACCATTTTTAGCAATAGGGGAGGCCGTGATCGATGTTTGTAAGGGAGAGCTTAGTTTGGGAGTTAATGATGAGCGTGTTGTCTTCAACATCTACACTTCATTGAAATATCCACGCACTTCACTCGAATCTTGTTCTTTTGTGGACACATCGTGTCCCCTTGTTGTGGATTGTACTAACACGCAGGTAGTTGAAGAATACGTGAGCAATAAAGCGAAGGCTCACAAACCAAAAGCTCGAAAATCAAAGGAAAAGGTCAAGAATCGTTGGGATTGGTGGCATTCGTCTACATTATGTTGGAGACCGGTTTTGATGAAAAAGACGGATGCGGTGCGCGAGGATGACCCACCACCCGTGCATTGAAAGATGAAGAAGTCTAGCTATAGACTATAAATTTAGCAAACTACAGGTACTATCTTTCTTATTATTCCTTAAGCATTATCTTTTGGTTGGCTTTGGTGCTTATTCGCTACATGCTTTTGTGAGTAATTGTTAGTAGTATCCATGCACGATAATCTGTATAATTTCCATCACTTCTACCGTATAATCTCGTCGAGCAAACGACGTTAAACAAAAGCGCTACCGGGAGGCAGCGCGTAAAAGTTAAGTATAATATTTTTGCTCTTTTGTGAGGCCCGGTGTGGCCAATGATCCTTTTGTGTCTATATTTTGGTTGATACTTTGCTTGTACTTGGGATTGCATGTCGTTTCATTGGTTGTCTTAATGTTCATGCCCACCCACCCTCCCTTTTATAGCATCCCGGTACTTGTTTTGACTAGTTTTGATTCCCCTTTGTTTCCCTAACTACTTTCTTTTTACTCACTTTCCATTAAGGACAATGAAAGTTCGTAAGTGGGGAGTGAGAACATAGTTAGTTCAACAAAAGGTAATGCCATTAAATGTTTGAGAAACACTTAGTTTTGTGAATTTTCGAGCAATTTAAAGTTGAACAAACCACCTTTTGTGAAAAGATATGGTTTTGCAATTGATAGAGTGAGTACCACAACGAAATGAGTAACCTTGGTGACATGTAAGTGCATTTTACTCGTGAATCTTTGTTTTTAGTGTGAATTCTTTGAGTACGTATATTCCGATCTTTTGTTAACATGCAAACTTTTGTGCAGTCATGTAAGCATGCTTCCATAGCAACTAGAACTTAGGCTTGATATCCTTTCGAGGCGAAATAGAAAGGTGTTTGGCGTCGGAGTTAGGGATGACGGTCATGGAATTTCTTTGACTCAACCATAGCCAAATGGCCTTCCCAAACATATTTTCCATCTGTCCCCATCTCAGCCTTTGTAGAGTGGTGAGACCCCACTCGAAACTATCCATTCATGATTAACCTCATTATATCCGACCCTTAGCCTAATTTTGGTCTACATTCCCTTGGCATCCCGCAAGTTTAGCAAGTATGGAATGTGTGGTGATGACTTTTGAGTTAAGAGATGGTATCTTATGAAGTTCGGAGCCCATTGGTGTATATATGTTTCTTTGAAGTTCGTAAAAGAAAATCAAAAATAAAAAATCAAAAAAAGTTTCCAAAAATCAAATGAAGTTTAATAAAGTTGTATATAAAAGTCAATAAATGGTGAGTATTATAAGGCAATTTTGGAGGACAAGTTCAACAAGTCCAAGTAATGTAAGTTTGGGTGATAAATCAATTGAAGTTGTACTTTATCTCTTATGTGTATTGTTGAGGAGACGTATTTGGCAATTATGCGAGAGAGTTGGAGTTGCCAATTCAAAAATCATTGGAATTGAAGGTGAGATTCTTGCTATCTTGCATTTGTTCTTTTTGATATTGACAGACCTAAACCTAACCTTGGAAACGGCGCCAGAAAGCTGACGGACATTACCTAGGCTATACAGATCCTAACCGGCAGTGTACCGGGTCAAATTGTAGTGCTAGTATGATGAGTCAGGTGTCGAATCCTCAGGGAACTTGGTAATTTCTTTTACGTGTGGTCAAACACCAAAGAGCTGTTATTAACTCGATCTAAATCGCAATTTTATAACACAGATCACTACTATTCTAGTTAACATAAAATAAATACGTAATTTAAAAGTTATTCTAATATAATATATATAGATATATAAATATATATAGATGTACATAAATTGCAAAGTATATATATAGATATAAATATATAGGTACCAATATATTAAACAGATATTTTAGAGAACTGGCCAAAACTTATATAATTGGTTTATACAATCTTTTCGATTAATTGAAATGTGTTCGATCTCTCCTTTTATTTTAGGTCCAATTGAGTAAGTGAAACGGTGCACTCCTGAGGTAAACAATTCCTTCTCACACGAGCGTATGAAATTGTCATATGTCCATTGCATCACCCAAGGTCCACAATCATTACGGTAAGCGAATTAATCGAACAGGTCCCAGTACAAATCTACCTTTAGATAAAAGGAGTCATTCCGTTCGTCAAACGGTCAATTTTATTTTAAAGGCTCCGGTTGTCAAAGCCGGACGATTCAACTTTCCGGTTTAAGTTTCAATTAAACTGATGATTTAACATTATTACGATCTCGAGTACAAATTATAATAAAATTCATTTCTCCCAAAACAAATTTACCCCCGGTTAGGAAATCGGATTCCGTTATCACGTTGTTCACACGGCCAATTTTACCCTCCGGTTTTTCTATCTTTTATTTCATATTCTGACTACGAGGCGTCAATTCATAATTAGATTATGAATTCCTCAGATCAATTAAATACGTCAATACGAATACGATCAAAATAGAAAAAGATTCAATTAACTCAATTTTAGTCATTTTAACTTAACAACATTTCTTTAACGAAAAGATCGAAATAAAACCGATTACATAGTTTTGGCCAGTATTATATTTAGCCTAAAAACATTATAACAACGAAAAATACAAAAACAAACATAAACACTTAAGAAAAGTTACCCGAATACGGCAGTTGATTCAGAAATTGTATCTTCCGGACATTACAACTTCTTTAGCAAAACCGACTTCCGAGATTTTCCCGAGCATTACAACGATACTAAAACTACATTATTACGGCGTAAGGCCTTATTTACAACTACTACTAAAAATTAAAAAGAAAAGAAAAGGAAAGAGAGGAGATATGTATATATATATGAGATGTATATATATATTTGGTACCCTCCGAATGCTCTCTGATCATCTCCTTTATATAGGAAAATTGGTAAAGGCCGGACCGGTCCGGTATTAGGCCGGCTCGGTCCGGACTAATGATGATCCCCACTAACTTGATCATTCCAGCATGTGCGGTGGAGATATTATTTTTTATATATAATTATTAAACTTCTAAAATTCATATCTCGAGTTCGGACTTCCAAAAATTGCAAACGAAATGCCAAAATTAAGATCTCGAGAAACTCTACAACTTTCATGAAGGACTCTTCTCCAGATAACGCTTTTTGATGACCTCGTGTTCCTCGAAGCTTTTACGGGATTTTTCTTAATCCAAGTCGATTAGCCACTTGATCACTGTTTAAGTTCTAGACCTCCAATCTTCATAATTTAAATTGCATTGGAACACTCTCGGAAAAATCAACAACTTTCGTGAAGAACACTTTTTCTGAAAATATCATTTTGATGAGCCATTCGTTTGTCGAAGATATTTCTATTATTACTTATCCAGATTGGTTTACCACTTATCCAGCAAAATTTATTCAATTGACCATTCAAACTTGTGGCACTCTCTAAATCATTCAGGAGATATGATTAAACTTCAATATGTCGATTCTCGGGGTCTTGGTTTATAAATCGCAATAAAATACCACAAATACCTACGTAAATCGACCATTTACACTCCGATTTACTAAAATCGGTACAAAATTACAACTTTTATTATTATTATTACTAAATACTCTAAATTATAAAGACTAACACTTTATACCATAATTTCATATATTTTATATAGAATTCGTTGATAAAACATAATAATATAACGTAATTTTAATCATATAAAAATAATACATCAAATTACTCCCACTTAGCTTTTGATCGTCTCTCGAGCAAAAATAAGCTGATAATAAAAGATAGTATAATTTTTCAGATTATAATATACTTTGTCAATATTATAAATATATTATCTATCTTAATTTAAAATCTTAAGAAAAAGAGAAAAGTATATAATCGAAATAACTTAAACATTAAATATTATTTAGATAAAATTATATATGTAATACTTAAGAAGTATAAATAAAATATCGAATTATTTTTAATCGCGGCTATTATGAAATTCGGAATCGGAAATTTCAAGAAAGTAGTTGACAAAAAATGGCTTATAGAGTTTAGGTTCAAGATGTTGGTTAATCGGAAAAAGGAAATCAAAAGAGAAAAAGCAGTCGCACGCATCTACATCTTCATATTTTTGAAAAAACATATTCTTAGCATCTTTTTTTTTTTTTTTTTTTTTTTTTTTTAATATTAAGAACTAAAAGCGTGAGTGTGTGTAGAAAATCAAACTTACAGGCATTGCTTCATCAAGATTGATCGAGATACTACTCTTTCGATCGAAAATTACAAGTCGGTTTCTTAAACTTGTAATAATTCACGAGATCTTATGATTCAACTTTTCCTCTTTCATTTTATCTTGTGCCTTCATTCCCAAAGAATAGGACATTTCGTGATAATACCCTATTTGGACTACTATCATCAGGCAATCGGAGCTTAATTACCTCATAGTGATATAGGACATTTCGTGATAATACCCTACTCACTCCAATCATTGGTAGCTACAACCGATTTGTTATTTTTATTTTTAAGTTGTTAATCACGAGATAAGGAAGATACACGATATTTGATTAATTCGTGTAAATATGGTGCTTCGTTCTTAATTTTTTATAGAATATTAATATATCCGAACTTATTACCAAAATCGGCTATGTTGCAAGTGTCATGAGTGAGGTAAGATCGAATATACTACTACTTATCTAATCTTTCCAATCTCAAAGATATACCAAAACTTAGCTTTTATGTCTCCATCTCTTTTTATAAATACATTACAAACTTGCGGTATTTCAAGGAAATGTAGACCAAAATTAGCTATAGCTTGGTTATTTAATCACAATTGACAATTTGAGTGAGGTCTTGATCACTCTAATCAAAAGCCGAGGTAGGTTATTTGGCTATAGTTATATTTTTGTGGTGCCAAAATCAATAAACTTAATCCAATTCCAAATTCATAATTCGTATTGAAAATGATTCTAAAAATTTTACTTATAAATATCAATCATACTTATATAATTTTATAAAAACAATATCTAATATTAAATACTCAATTATATAAACTTAAAATCTTATTAAAATCTAAATTAGACATATAATATAATTATTATTTTTGACTATTTTTCGAAAAATTTTAATGAATTTTCTAACCTAACTCTACTCCCACTTACGAAGTGGCATCGTCGATGTTCAATAAGTAGTAAAGAAGTAGGTTCGAAAATAAAATTAAAATTATCTATTAACGTTATTTTTCTGATTTTATTTTAGCGTATACTAATTATATCATTAAATAAAAACAAACAACTTAAAAAACTAAGACATATATATTAAACAAGATACATTATTACAAACTAAAAACATAAACTTTCTTAAAAACAATATAAACTTAAAATCTAACTAACGAACACTCATTAAAACTTAGATATTACCAACAACTACCAACAACTCTCTAGATTGTGGATGAACATCCCGGTGTATCAACCGGTAACATTCCCACTCGATTATCTCTAGACGGAAAAATCTCATCCGTCTCCAACTCTTCCACTCCATTCACAAGAATACACAAACGTGATATCAACCAAGAATTAGGCATAGGTTTCCCCCTACTACCTCTGGCTATTGCAAAGTCCGACACATTTCTCTGAATCAATATACCCCAGTCAACAAATTCACCAAATGCCAATGCATAGAGCAGAAGCATTTCTTCTTCAGAAAGGCTAGCAAAATCCCAGGTGGGATAAACTCTAGAATTTATGAAATGCTTCCACGCCTTTAGATGTGGAAGTAAAGCTCGTGTTGACATGTCGTGATTTGTATCAAAAAGCGGGAACAGACATTGGAAAGACTCGTGTACTTTATTCAAATGATTGTATGCATTGCCTAGTCCCCATTTTATTTCAAAATGCTGCATCGTAACTGGTGGTATTTCAAAGAGTTGATTTATAATAGATGAAGAGAAGGGAACAGCCACTCCTCTTACCATAACGATTTGTGTAGATTCTATCGCGAACGTTGAAAGTAGGGCCGAGTAAAATTCCCTTACAACCGTAATATTAACTCGCCCTCGTGGTGTACTTACAAATTTCTTCCAGCCACAACTACGGATCATAGTTTTTCCCCATTGATCAAGCTTATCTAAATTTAAACCTTTCTCCAATAGGATTGGAGAATTTGCAAAACGATTGTGTAAAATGGTATTATCGTTAGAAGCTTGAGATTCCGGATGATCCGGTGTATCAGGCTCGTAAGAATTAACCGACGGTGAGGAGTGGTTCGACATTTTTAAAACTTGATAAAAAATAAAATTACAGTTGGAAGTAGATAGGCAGTGAAAGAAATGGTATCCTTTCCTCATTCCCCTGGCCTCCTTTATATAGATAGAAAGTAATACATACGTGGATGAGCAGAGCAGACTCAAAAAATGAGTCATGTTGTTTCCCTTCACGGATCGGGCGAGTATAGGCCGGACCGGTCCGGCCTCATCCTGCTTTTCTTGAGGGGGAGAGGTGAAAGTCAATTTGAACTTTGGTTATTTTTACTTCACGTGCCTATTACTAACTCTTTCCTCGAAGATACGTTGTAAAAGTTAATTTAACTTGATCTGAACGGATAAAGCGACACATTATATTTTTGTAAAATGGCGTAGTAATTATACGAAAATTATTTTTGGGTTTTTATAGTTTTTAAAAACTAAACCGATTTAAAATGCAAACCAAATTTTTATAAAATCGATTGTAACATCAAACTAAACGAAAAATGAAAACAAACCAATAGTTAAATGACAAAAGTCGAATGCAATGAAATGTGTAGTAAACATGTTTAATCAATCATTAAAATTCAATCTTCATCATAATCTTCCTCCAGGATCAACTTGAAAACTCGAACTCGGAAGCATTGAGAAGGCGATGGATGGTGAAGTCGTGGTCTGATCGAACTATCAAGACCCATCGAACTCATGCCAGGCGTGACATGTGCAAACTCGGTGAATCCTCCCCAACTCGACATCGTTGTCTCTCGAACACTGTCGAAAATACACACTGTCCCACTAGATTGGCTTCCAAAAGGATATGACGATGGATGAAAGCTCATTGTGGTGGAATAGGTGTTTCCCAGCGTGGTAAGGTATACGGATCGGGCCCGACAAGGTGGATAGGCGGGATCATCAAAAGTAGGATTACGAAGCAAGCTGCTCGTTCCTTCTTAAACCTCTACGAATATCATCACACCACCGCTTAGTACTCTCGGTGAATAAAGCCACATTGGCTTGACCACGCGCAACATCCGTCACTAAAGATTGAAACATGTCATAAGTGATAGTGTTGGAGAAAGGAGTTTGTTGAGGTGACTAGAAAAAGATGGAAAAGAAGAAGATGTAAAAGCTGGTGGAGTGGTGAGTTTGGCGTCTTCTAAGCAAAGAGCTAATACTACCATCCGGAAGACTAGTCAAACTAGGTCAATCGATTCCCATCACCAGAGATAACTTGTCATTAGGCGGGAATGGTACTCCCAACCTACGACATAAATCGGAGATAAAACAAAGGAAGTATAGATGACTCCCACAGTGCAGCGATGACAATACTTTCAAAAATTCTTTTAAACATGACCTTTCCAACATCCACTCTAACATCATTTACCATTGCCCAAGCGATACAAACATCTTCCTTTCCAAAAGCGGTATGTTTACTCGAAGGACGAGATTATGGCTAATAAATCTTTTAATTGCCCTTAAACCTCTAAAAGCAGTTCCGTAATTAAACCGATTTTCAACCCACACCGTGGTCGGGTCAAAAGCGATCACAGGCTCGAGGCGATCTGCTCAAAACTAGCAGGATCATCTAAATTATAAACTACCCTGTAATCCTCCTCATCGGAAAAACCTCAACTCCTAAAATTGCATTAATGGACGGCGGGGTTAAAAGGAATATTTCTCGGCTCGTAAGAGTACAGTTTCCGAGTGATAGGTGTTCTTACGACAAAGTAGATAAAACCGAATAAAACTCAGCTACTATAGTCGTGTTAATCTCCCCTTCCTTCTCCGTCGCTAAATCTAACCACCGACGCCTTAAAGATATTCTTGACTTCATCACCTAAGTCATCCAAGTCTAATCCTTTTCAACGAGAACATCACACTTACTATAAATTTTCTTATACGCTTTCTTAGCCTCGGTGATGCGGTTGTTTCAAAACTTGACTTCCTCCTCGGGTGATAAAATTATCGTGCCTCACGACGGGAGTTGAAATTGGAATTTTGATTTTCTCTTTTAGAGACTCAGTACTCGACTCGACCATTCTACGATATTGGTAATGCCAATCAACAACAAAAACAACAACAAAAGCGATAAAAAATAATAATGTCACAACACACTCAAAAATCAAAGCAGTTGAAATTAATCTAAAAATTATGAAAAATACTGAAATTGACAACTAAATAAACTAGATTATACCTTATAGTGTAGAAAACGTTGAAAAGTAGGCCGGAAAAGTGCTAAAGTCGCGCGGAATGAATGGAGCTTGTTTTTGACCCTTTTGATTTTTTTTTCAATTTTGTGTAGAAGAGAAGAGATGAAAGAGGAAGAAATCAAGTAGTGGTAGTGTGAGAGGTGAATTTTTGTGGAAGAATTGAAAAAATTAAAGTGGTGGGGTTTGGGTTTGTGAAGTGCAATTTTGTTGGAAGAATTAGGGGAAGAAGAAGAAGAAAAAGAGGTCCCGTCTTTTTTATGATTTTCGAACCCGACCGGTCGGTATTAAGGCCGGATCGGTCCGTGAACAAATTTTTCTATTTTTCGATTTTTTTTTTTTTATGATTTTTGAATAAAACTTATACAAATTCTAATAAAACTTAATTAAAATCTTAAAAATAAGTTTATAAAATTTTCTTAAAATAAAATTTGAAGGAACGTTTATAATTTTATAACAATTTCTAAAAATTTAATAAAATCTTTATAACACTTTAATAAAAAGCTTATAAAAATTTAATAAATTTATATCAACTCTTATAAAACATCTAAAAAAAAAAAAAAAAAAAAAAAAAAAAAACTTTTATAAAACTTTTATAAAACTCCTCAAATTTTCATAAAGATCCAATTTTATAAAATTTTGAAGTTATCTAAAATTTTATAAAATAAAATAAAATAAAAGACTCGAAACTTAAGGGGTTCACGATTCTTGATTTCTAAATCTTCCAAAGTTACGATATAACGCTCAATCAACCTAACTCCTAAAAGCGAGGCATTTGAATTATCTCTCGGAATTCCATCGGGATTTTAGGATAACCACCTAATCGTTCCCTTCTAACAATATTCAAACACTCATCACAGGATTTGGTTGTGTTTTCCCACAAACGTCAACATGTTCACTTTTTCCACAGATTCGCATCTCATTAGAAACTTTGCCCTTCTTTTTATCGCACTTCTTGATGTTCCATTACATACTTTCTCTTGTCGATCTCTCTCAACAATTTCTTGTTTTGTTCAAAAACTAAAGCTTCTATAGAAAACGCGACATCTTTATCAAGGCCTAATTTCAAAAGTAAAATAAAAACTCTATTCTATCTAAAAGACATCCAGTTCTTTTACGTCTATCCGGTAAAAGGCGAAAAGAGTTTAAACATAATTAAAATTACGTGAAAGATAGATAGCTTTTTGGTATTGGTGATTCCGATTTCTCTCGCTTTTCGGTTTTCATTTTTCCTCTGCTTTTCGAGTTTTCATTTTTCCTCTGCTTTTTCGGTTTGTCGGGGATCAATCGGTAGCATTATTTCTTCTTTCGGTGTGATTCCTTCTCCTCCACAAATAACTTTACTCTGTGTCCATTGGCTATAAAAGTTGTATTTCCATCGATTAGTCCAATGACTCAGTTTTGTAAACCCGTGTTACTTTAAATGGACTGTCCATCTTGATTTAAGCTTACACGGAAACAACTTTAAGCGTGAATTGTACAAAAGCACTCGATCACCTACATGGAACTCACGCTTAAAGATTCTCTTATCATGGAAAGACTTCGTGCGTTCCTTGTAGATTCGAGCGTTTTCATAAGAATCGAGGCGAAATTCTTCTAGTTACGTCAATTGAAGCAATCTATGATCACCGGCTTGACCTTAGGATCGAAATTTAGAAATCTAATAGCCCGAAGGCTCGGTGTTCTAACTCATTGGGAGATGACATGACTTACCAAAGACTAGCTTATAGGAGAACAACCAATTGGTGTTTTAAAAGCTATTCAGTATGCCCATAACGCATCATCTAATTTAATTGCCCGGTTTTACGATTTGAATCAGCTGTTTTTCCACGATTCTTTTGATCTCTCTATTTGACACTCTGCACGACCTTTGGTTTTGCGGATGATAGAGGCGTTCTAGTTTATGTGTTACACCATATTTCTCAACTAACTTAGTAAATGGTCTATTACAAAAGTGTGAACCTCTATCGCTAATGATCGCCCTCGAATGCCATATCTAGTGAATATGTTCTTTTTAAGGAATCGTATGACAACCTTGGTATCATTAGTGGGAAGAGCTTCACTCTACCCATTTTGAAACATAATCTACCATTACAAGAATAAATCTTTTTCCAAGCGATATAGGAAAAGGTCCATGAAATCTATACCCCAAACATCAAATAATTCACATTCTAAAATAGGTTGCATAGGCATTTCATGTTTTTAGATACATTTCCCCATTTTTGACAAGATTCACAAGATTTAACATATGTATAAGCATCTTTATATAGTGTAGGCCAATAAAAACCACATTGTAAAACTTTAAAAGCAGTTTTCCATCCTCCATGATGACCTCACGCCTCGCGATCATGACAAAGCGATAAAATACTTAAAATTTCATTATCAGGCACACATTTTACGATTATCCCATCCGAACATTTACGGAAAAGTCCAGTTCCTCGGTAATAAAATTTTAAGTCGTAAAAGAATTTCTTTTACATTGCCAAGTCCAATGAGACGGAATATAATCACGAGTTAAGTAATTAATGATATCTCCAAACCAAGGTGAGATTTCCTTAGAGGGAATTCTATTTTTAATAATTGCATGGTTGAAGGAGTATCTATTCTAAATAGTTGTTCATCGGAAATGAATCTTTAATTTCATTCCCTATCTCTTCCTCGATCTCCATTCTACTTAGATGATACGCTACTACATTTTCACTTCCTTTTTATCTTTAATTTCAATATCAAATTCTTGAAGTAGGAGAATCCATCTAAGAAAGGCGTGGTTTCGCATCCTTCTTACTCATTAAATACTTGAGTGAGAATGAGTGGTGTGTAGACTATTACCTTAGAACCAACAATATACGATCTAAACTTATCTAAGGCAAAAATCACAATAGCAGTTCCTTTTACGTAGTTGCATAATTAAGGTGAATTGCGTTTAATGTATGGGATGCATAGTAAATAGCTTTGAGAATTCTATTATACCTTTGACCTAAAACGGCTCCTACAACTAAATCACTAGCATCACACATTATTTCAAAGGTAAATTCGATCTGGTGCTACCAATTTGGTGCGATAATCAACTTCGCTTTCGGGGTCTTAAATGCTTCCATACATTTACTATCAAAGTTAAAAGGTACTCTTTTTCAAGCAAATGACTTAGAGGTTTTGCTATCTTTGAAAAATGCAATAAATCTCTATAAAATCCTGCATGTCCAAGAAATCCTCTTAGAGTCCTTAGATTAAGCGGTGGTGGTAATTTTTCAATCACCTCGACTTTAGCTTTATCAACTTCAATTCTATTTCAGAGATTCTATGACCTAAAACAATTCCTTACGATACCATTAAATGACATTTTTCCCGAGTTTAGAACTAAATTGGTATCTTCACAACGTTGTAAAACTCTTTAAGTGCGACAAACATTTACCAAAAGAATCTCCATAAACACTAAAGTCGTCCATAAAAATTTCTAAGAATTTCTCAACCATATCGAAAATATAGACATCATACATCTTTGAAGCGTAGCGAGAGCATTACATAAACCAAGCGGCATTCTTTTATACATAAAAGTTCCATAAGGACATGTGAAAGTAGTCTTTTCCTATCTCCCTGCCGCAATGAAGATCGTAAATAACTTTGAATAACCATCTAAGAAGCATGTAATACTTATGACCACTTAAGCGTTCCAACATTTGAACTATGAATGGAAGTGGATGATGATCTTTCTTAGTATGATCATTTAGTTTTCTAAAATCAATGCACATTCGATATCCTGTAATTTCCCTTGTTGGAATCCATTCATTCTTATCATTCTCTTTCTTTGTGAATCCTCCTTTCTTTGGTACAACTTGAGTTGGACTCACCCATTCACTATCGATATAGGAAAGATTATCCCCATTTCTAATAGCTTAATGACCTCTTTCTTAACGATTAGCGTAAATTCGGGTTGGCGGCGTTGCGGTTGAATACAAGGTTTAGCATCCTCTTTCGAATTATCTTATGAACACAAATCTCGGGGCTAATACCTCGAATATCGGCAATTGTCCATCCAAAAGCTTTCTTATGCTTTCTTAACATTCTTATTAATTGATCTTCTTATTTGCTCGGTTAAAGTAGATGAAATAATAATCGGTAATAGATTATCGGTTTCTAGAAAAGCATATTTGATTTAAAGGTAACGGTTTCAATTCAGATTCTTTGGCGGATCTTATTGATGATTTAAGAATGGTCCTTCTAGTTCTAACTCCAAATACTTATGCCATGGTGGCTTAAAAGTAAAGCTTCCTTTATCTAGAGAAAGGATTATCTCTTTCATTTCAATGTCTTCCTCATCTTCTTTATAGATAGACAGAGTTAAGCATTCTTCTAACTTTGTCTTCAAAAGTTGGTAAGCGATTATCATAGACCAGAATGAATATCTTCTATAAAGAACATGATTACGGTGATGTATATGGATGGTTCATAGCTTTAAAAATATTGAAAGCAACTTCATCTTCATTGACTCTCAAAATTAACTCTCCTTTATGAACATCGATTAAAGTTCTTCTGTAGCTAGAAATGGGCGACCTAGAATAAGAGGTATTTGAATATCCTTCTTCCATTTCCATAACTACAAAATCTCTTGGAAAATAGAATTTGTCTACTTTAACGATTACATCCTTAATCATTCCTTTAGGGTACTTAATCGATCTATCTCGCCATTTGCAGAGTCATTTCGATCTTAGTAAGCTTTCTATGCCTAGCTTTTTTTATAATCCTCATAAGACATGAGATTTATACTAGCTCAAGATCACATAAGACTTTCTTAAAAAGAAATCCTCCAATTTCACATGGAATCGTAAAACTTCCGGGATCTTCGAGTTTAGGTGGTAACTTATCTTTGCAGAAGTGCGAGAACATTCTTCATTTAGGCATATATTCTCATATTCCTCTAATTTTTCTTATTTGATAGTATCTCTTTTTGAAACTTTCCATGGCGGGTATATTAATCGAGCTTCAATAACGGGGAGGGATATTAACATGAAGATGACGAAAAGTATCAAGAAGCGAGCATACTTCTTATCGATTTTGCCTTTTTGATTTGATCTTTAGGAGGGTAGGGTAAAGATTCTAAATCTATAACCTTTGGCTCCTTAGTCAATTTCTCTTTTCCTTTTTCCTTAAACCTTTGAGTATTACTTAGTCGCCATGTTTGAGTTCTTGAATTTTTTTAAATTGTTCCCCTGAATCAATCTCTACTTGATTTTTCGGTTCTTCTGTTTCTCATTTATTCTAACATGTTCCTTGAATAAATTCCTTAAATCTTTATCCATAGGGTCTTTCAAAATCCTAGGGATTTTTACCCAATTTTCACCTTCATTTTCGGGTTCCAAACTTCTATTCCTTTTCAAGAAATTATCTATAATTTCTTCTTCATAAATCGATGAATTCATCTTTATCTTTAGTTTCATCATTCTTTCCATCTAAATCATTTTCTACTTCATTATTCCCAAAGTTTTCTACTCCATTGCTTCCACTAAGCTTCCTACTTCTCGTAACCACAACATTTACCTCTCTTGGGTTTTATCGGTGTTGCTTGGTAATCCTCTCAGGGGTCTCTCTTGTTATTCGTTCACCTTCCTACTCAAATGATCTTCCATATTCCTCAATGAGGCTTCTATTGTTCTCATTACGGTATCATGTCCACTCATAGATGTTTTTATTATACTCATATCTTTAGTATTTGTACCAATAGAAGTCATCATTGTTTCCATATTCTTAGCTTGAGTAGATACTACACCCATCATATTTTCCATTAGTTTTTCCCATTTTTCAACTCCTTCTGCGAGTTGAGTTGAACTACGAGTTCTTGGTATACTTTGAGTGGTATCTTTGAGGATAGGATCTTGGTAATGATTGTAAATTACGATTAGATGTATTTTCTTGATAAACTTGGTTATTATTCCTATATGGGATTTGGATATGGCGGTTGTCTGGCTTACTAGGGTTTTCAGGACCATCGATAAGTAGGATGATCTCTTTAATAGCATTAAGCGAGTTTGAATACGCATTGTTCAAATTCTATCTTTCTTGAAGAAAACTCACCTCCTCTCTTGAATATCTGTTGGTTCTTCACTCCACTAATGCCACATTATCATGACTTGAGTATTCATTTGGTGTACTATTTTACGAATTTTGGTTCTTATTCATTTGTAAACCATCAAATTTCCTACTCAAATTCTCCAAGTGTGCTAGAACTTCCGTATTAGGCGTACATTCTCTGCAAAAGCTACTTTTACGGTGCTAGAACCGGTTTCCCACATTCTCGTTATTTTTGGAAATCTTTTCTATAGCATCGTAAAGCTGTTTGAGCTTCACTCATCATTAACGAACCACCACATGCATGATCTACATCCATACGTGAGTCTTTTTCTCAATTCTGACGAGGAAGAGTTGAATTTGCATATCTAAGGAATAACCATGATCGGGACACGCTCTTAACAATTTTTAAATCTTTCCCACGCATTCCCAGCGTTTCTTGAGATCCTTGTCTAAAGTTAGCAACCTCGACTTTTAATTCCAAATTCCGTCCAGGAGTGAAATATTGTTTGAGAAATTCGGTTTGAATCTCCTCCCAACTAGTAAGTGAATGATGTGGAAGAGACATAAACCAATCTCGGGCTCGTCCTTTTTAAAGAAAAAGGAAACATAGTCATTCTCGTTAATTCTTATGAGCACACTTGACTTTTGGTGTATTGCACAGTTCTTCAAAAGATAGAGATGATGATGTGGATCTTCATCATCCTCTCACAGGAATTGGGCTCTTGCGTCAATTAAACCAAAAGATGAGACTTAATTTGAAATTATTCGCTCCTTCATTAGGTAAAAGTATGGGATTATTAGTGCGGTTTCTTCTTACGGTTTGATCACGAGATAGGTCTCGGGTTTGGTGGATTATTACGATTATTACGGTTCCGATTTTGATTATTTCTATTATTATTATTATTAGGGTTAACAGGGTTTTGTCCATGCCACTAGAGCATGTTCGACCCTTGTTGGTGTTTAAATCAGCGATTTGACCATTCTCGTATTTACTGTTTGAAGATGATTCTTGGTCGGGATTTCACGACTAGTATGACCGCGTTTACTCTCTACTCTTAGCGCCTTTTTCGTAAGTGTTTATGTCGGGCTTATAAGGAGCGAGAGAGGGCCTTACCTTACGGTCATCAACTAACGAAAATAGAAAATAACACGAAATTGATAGTAGTAAAATTGGTAATTTTTTCTAAAGGTAACAACCAACGAAAAATAAAATAGAAATGAGATAAGAAAAGTGTTGACTTATTCTCGAGAATTTTTAAGCTAATACAAGTAGTAACCATAGACACATAAAAGAAATTAGCGGCGTTCCCGACAAGCGGCGCCAAAATCTTGACAGAACTAAACCTAACCTTGGAAGCGGCGCGGAAAGGCGACGGACATTACCTAGGCTATCTGAGATCCTAACGGCGAGTGTACCGGGTCAAATTGTAGTGCTAGTATGATGAGTCGGTGTCGAATCCTCGGGAACTTGGTAATTTCTTTTACGTGTGGTCAAACACCAAAGAAATTTGTTATTAACTCGATCTAAATCGCAATTTTATAACACAGATCACTACTATTCTAGTTAACATAAAATAAATACGTAATTTAAAAGTTATTCTAATATAATATATATAGATATATAAATATATATAGATGTACATAAATTGCAAAGTATATATATAGATATAAATATATAAGGTACCAATATATTAAGCAGATATTTTAGAAGCTGGCCAAAACTTATATAATTGGTTTATACAATCTTTTCGATTAATTGAAATGTGTTCGATCTCTCCTTTTATTTTAGGTCAATTGAGTAAGTGAAGCGGTGCACTCTGAGGTAAAAATTCCTTCTCACACGGCGTATGAAATTGTCATATGTCCATTGCATCGATCAAGGTCCATTTATTTACGATAAGCGAATTAATCGAGCAGGTCCAGTACAAATCTACCTTTAGATAAAAGGAGTCATTCCGTTCGTCAAGCGGTCAATTTTATTTTAAAGGCTCCGGTTGTCAAAGCGGACGATTCAACTTTCGGTTTAAGTTTCAATTAAAGCGATGATTTAACATTATTACGATCTAAGTACAATTTAATAAAATTCATTTCTCCCAAAACAAATTTACCCCGGTTAGAAATCGGATTCCGTTATCACGTTGTTCACACGGCCAATTTTACCCTCGGTTTTCTATCTTTTATTTCATATTCGACTACGAGGCGTCAATTCATAATTAGATTATGAATTCCTCGGATCAATTAAATACGTCAATACGAATACGATCAAAATAGAAAAAAAGATTCAATTAACTCAATTTTAGTCATTTTAACTTAACAACATTTCTTTACTTGAAAAGATCGAAATAAAACCGATTACATAGTTTTGGCGATATTATATTTAGCCTAAAAACATTATAACAACGAAAAATACAAAAACAAACATAAACACTTAAGAAAAGTTTGCCGAATACGGTTGATTGAAATTGTATCTTCCGGACATTACAACTTCTTTAGCAAAACCGACTTCGAGATTTTCCCGAGCATTACAAGCGATACTAAAACTACATTATTACGGCGTAAGGCCTTATTTACAACTACTACTAAAATTAAAAAAGAAAAGAAAAGGAAAGAGAGAGATATGTATATATATATGAGATGTATATATATATTTGGTACCCTCCGAATGCTCTCTGATCATCTCCTTTATATAGGCAAATTGGTAAAGGCCGGACCGGTCCGGTATTAGGCCGGCTCGGTCCGGACTAATGATGATCCCCACTAACTTGATCATTCCAGCATGTGCGGTGGAGATATTATTTTTTATATATAATTATTAAACTTCTAAAATTCATATCTCGAGTTCTGGACTTCCAAAAATTGCAAACGAAATGCCAAAATTAAGATCTCGAGAAACTCTACAACTTTCATGAAGGACTCTTCTCCAGATAACGCTTTTTTGATGACCTCGTGTTCCTCCGAAGCTTTTACGGGATTTTTCTTAATCAAGTCGATTAGCCACTTGATCATTTGTTTAAGTTCTAGACCTCAATCTTCATAATTTAAATTGCATTGGAACACTCTCGGAAAAATCTACAACTTTAAGTGAAGAACACTTTTCTGAAAATATCATTTTGATGAGTAATTCGTTTGTCGAAGATATTTCTCTATTATTACTTATCCAGGATTGGTTGGTGAACTTATCAAAACTTAATTTATTGATTGACCATTCAAACTTGTAGCTCTCTAAATCATTCTAGAGATATGATTAAACTTCAATATGTCGATTCTCGGGGTCTTGGTTTATAAATCGCAATAAAATACCACAAATACCATGTAAATCGATTACGACACTCCGATTTACTAAAATCGGTACAAAATTACAACTTTTATTATTATTATTACTAAATACTCTAAATTATAAAGACTAACACTTTATACCATAATTTCATATATTTTATATAAATTCGTTGATAAAACATAATAATATAACGTAATTTTAATCATATAAAAATAATACATCGAGATATATCCTTTTATCCCCGATTAGCCAATACCGAGCCTAACGTTACAAGCTTCAAGTCCTACTGAGTCTAACTCCATGACTCCGAATGTCCGATTAGTGGAGATTGGTATCATTCTTAAGCATATGGTTTGCACCAAATAAGTCTTTGATGTATTATTTTTATATGATTAAAAATACGTTATATTATTATGTTTTATCAGCAATTCTATATAAAATATATGAAATTATGGTATAAAATGTTAGTCTTTATAATTTAGAGTGTTTAGTAATAATAATAAAAAAATTGTAATTTTGTACGATTTTAGTAAATCGGAAGTGTCGATAATCGATTTACGTGGTATTTAATGATGTTTTATTGCGATTTATAAACCAAGAACGAAAATCAACATATTGAAGTTTAATCATATCTCTGGAATGATTTAGAAAGTGCCACGAAGTTTTAAATGTCGATTGAATTAACTAAATGAGCGAAACCAATCGATGCGGATAAATAATAATAGAGAAATATCTTCGACAAACGAATAACTCATCAAATGATATTTTCAGAAAAGTGTTCTTCACAAAGTTGTAGATTTTTCGAGAGTTTTCAATGCAATTTAAATTATGAAGTGGAAGTCTAGAACAAGCGATGATCAAATGGCTAATCGACTTTGGATTAAGAAAAATCCCGTAAAATCTTCCGGAGGAACGCAGTCATCAAAAAGCGTTATCTGGAAAAGTCCTTCATGAAAGTTATGAGTTTCTCGAGATCTTAATTTTTGGCATTTCATTTGCAATTTGGAGGTCCAGAACTTCGAGATATATTTTAGAAGTTTAATAATTATATATAAAAATAATATCTCCTGCGCACATCTTTGGAATGATCAGTTAGTGAGATCATCATTAGTCCGGACGATCGGACTAATGCGGACGATCGATACTGAAATTTTTCTATATAAGGGCTCATTTGCGGCGGCGTTGAGAGTACCAAATATATATATATAGCGATCTATATATATATATATATCTCCTTCTTCTTTTCTTTTTAGTAGTAGTAGTAAATAAGGCCTTACGCCCGTAATAATGTAACAATTTTAATATCGTTGTAATGCTCGAGAAAATCTCGGAAGTCATTTTGCTAAAGAAGATTGTAATGTCGGAAGATCGATTACGAATCAACTGCCATATATTCAGTAACTTTTCTTAAGTATTTATGTTTTGTTTTGTATTTTACCGTTGTTATAATATTTTAGGCTAAATATAATCTTGGCCAAAACTATGTAATCGATTTTATTTCGATCTTTTCGTTAAAAAATGTTGTTAAGTTAAAATGACTAAAATTGAGTTAATTGAATCTTTTCTATTTTGATCATATTAAATATTGACATATTTAATAGATGCGAGGAATTCATAATCTAATTATGAATTGGCGCCTGCGTAATCGTCGAGATATGAAATAAAGATAGAAAAACGGAGAGTAAAATTGGCGTGTAAACTAACGTGATAGCGGAATCCATTTCTAACGAGTAAGTTTGTTTTGGAAGAAATGAATTTTATTATAATTTGTACTCGAGATCGTAATAATGTTAAATCATCGATTTAATTGAAACAAACGAGAAAGTTGAATCGTCGGCTTTGACAACCGAGAGCACAAAATAAAATTGATCGTTTGGCGAGCGAATGAATGACTCTTTTATAAAGAGTAGATTTGTACTTTCTCGGTTTATTTAGATTAATTAGTTTGCGTAGCGATTGTGATCTTGGGATGATGACAATGGACATATGACAATTTCATACGCTTCGTGTGAGGAGAATTGTTTACACCAGGAGTGCACCGTTTCACTTACTCAATTGGACCTAAAATAAAGGAGAGATCGAACACATTTCAGTGTCGAAAGATAAATAAACCAATTATATAAGTTTTGGCGATTCTAAAATTATCTATTAATATCTTGGTACTTTTTATATATTTATATCTATATATATATTTTGCAATTTATGTACATCATATATATTTATATATCTATATATATTATATTAGAATAACTATTAAATGCGTATTTATTTTGTGTTAACTAGAATAAGTAGTGATCTGTGTGATAAAATGCGATTTTAGACTCAGTTAATAATAAACTCTTTGGTGTTTAACCACGCGTAAAATAAATTACCAAGTTCCGAGATTCGACACTGACTCATCATACTAGCACTACTGATTTGACCGGTACCTTACGATTAAGATCTGTATAACCTAGAAAGATCGTCGGCGCATTTAAGCGCCGTTGCGGGAGCGTCGCTAATTTCTTTTTATGTGTCTATGGTTACTACTTGTATTAGCTTAAAATTCTCGAGAATAAGTCAACACTTTTCTTATCTCATTTCTATTTTATTTTTAGTTGGTTGTTACCTTATAGGTAAAGTACCAATTTTATTACTATTAATTTGCGTGTTATTTTCTATTTTAGTTAGTTGATGACGAAGTGGTAAGGCCCTCTAATTCTTATAAGCGACATAAACACTTACGAAAGCAGTTAAGTGAAGTAAGCTGTCATACTAGTCGTGAAATCTGACCAAGAATCATCTTCAAGCAATCTGAAGAATGGCTGAAATCGATGATGCTACTGAACAAAGAAGCTGGAACATGCTCAGGAGCATGGACAAAACCTGTTAACACTAATAATAATAATAATAGAAATAATCAAAATCGGAACGAATAATAATCGTAATAATCCACCAAACCGAAGACCTATATGTGATCAAGCGATGAAGAACCGGACTAATAATCCCGTACTTTTACCTAATGAAGAAAGAGCGAATAATTCGAAATTAAGTCTCATCTTTTTGGTTTAATTGGCAAGAAGCAATTCTAGGAGAGGATGATGAAGATCCACATCATCATCTCTATCTTTTGAAGAAGCTGTGCAATGTAAACCAAAAGTCAAGGTGCTCATAAATTAGCGAGAATGACTATGTTTCTTTTTCTTTAAAAAGGGCGAGGCCCGAGATTGGTTTATGTCTCTTCCACATCATTCACTTACTGGTGGGAGGAATTGGCGGATTTTACGAACAATATTTCACTCTGGGCGAAATTTGGAATTAAAAAGTCGAGGTTGCTAACTTTAGACAAAGATCTGAGGAAACTCTTGGGAATGCGTGGAAAGATTAAAAAATTGTTAAGAGCGTGTCGATCATGGTATTCCTTAGATATGCAAATTCAACTCTTACGTCGTCAAATTGAAAAGACTCGCGTCTTGGATGTAGATCATGCATCATGTGGTTCGATTAATGATGAGTGAAGCTCAAGCGATTTCGATGCTATATAAAAGATTTCCAAAATAGCGAATGTGGGAAAGCGGTTCTAGCGCCAGAAAAGTAGCTTTGCTTGCAGGAGAATAATCGTCTAATCACGGAAGTTCTAGCACACTTGGAGAATTTGAGTAAGGAATTTGATGGTTTACAACGAGAATAAGAACCAAAATTCAGAGAAATAGTACGCCAAATGAATACTCGAAGTCATGATAATGTGGCGTTAAGTGAAGAACCAGCGAGATATTCAAGAGAGGAGGTGAGTTTTCTTCGGCGACATAAGAATTTGAACAATGCATACTCAAACTCATTCAATGCTATTAGAAGAGATCATCCTACTTATCGATGGTCGAAAAACCCTAGTAAGCCAGGACAACCGCCATATCGATCATATAAGAATAATAACCAAGTTTATCAGAGAAAGTACATCAATCGGAATTTACAATCATTACCAAGACCTATCCTCGACATGCCACTCAAAGTATACGATAACTTCGAGTTCAACTCAACTGCTGAAGAGTTGAAAATGGGAAAAACTAATGGAAAATATGATGGATGCCAATATCTACACGAAGCTAAGAATATGGAAACAATGATGACTTCTATTAATGCGATCACTAAAGATATGAGTACAATAAAAACATCTATGCAAGTGGACATGATACGAGAATGAGAACAATAGAAGCACCGTTGAGAATATGGAAGATCATTTGAGTAAGGAAGGTGAAGCGTAACAACGATGGAGCCCTGAAGAGATTACCAAGCAGCAGCTTGCGAGAGCAAGAGAGGCAAATGTTGTGGTTACTGAAAGTAAGGAAGCTTAGTGGAAACAATGGATAGAAAACTTTGGGAATAATGAAGTAGAAAATGATTTAGATGGAAAGAATGATGAAACTAAAGATAAAGATGAATTCAGCGGCGAAGAAGAATTATAGATAATTTCTTGAAAGGGAATAAGTTTGGAACTGAAAATGAAGAGTGAAAATAGGTAAAAATCCTAGGATTTTGAAAGACCTATGAATAAAGATTTAGAGAATTTATTCAGGAACATGTTAGAATAAATGAGAAGCGAGGAAGAATCGAAAAAATGCAGGCGAAGATTGATTGGGGAACAATTTAAAGAAAAATTCAGGGCACGGAAACATGGCGACTAAGTAATACTCAAGGTTTAAGGAAAGAAAAAGAATTTGACTAAGGGCCAAGGTTATAGATTTAGAATCTTTTACCCTCCAAAGATCAAATCAAAAGGCAAAAGCGATAAAGTATGCTCGTTTCTTGATACTTTTAGATCATCTTCATGTTAATATCCTGATTTGCTTCTTTAATATACGCGCATGGAAAGTTTACTGAAAAGATACTATCAAATAAGAAAATTGGAGGAATATGAATATATATGCCAAATGAAGAATGTTACTGCATTACTGCGGCATAAGTTACCACTAAGCGAAGATCTGGAAATTTTTGCGATTCCATGTGAAGTGGAGGATTTCTTTAAGAAGTCTTATGTGATCTTGGAGGCTAGTATAAATCTCATGTCTTATGAGGATTATAAAGCTAGGCATAGGAAAGCTTACTAAAGGCTGAAATGACTACGCAAATGGCGAATAGATCGATTAAGTACCCTAAAGAATGATTAAGATATCTTTGGTAAAAAATAGACAAATTCTATTTTCACCGATGATTTTGTAGTTATGAAATGGAAGAAGAATGATTCAGCATATCTTATTCTAGGTAGATCCATTTCAGCTGCGGAAGAAACTGTCGATGTTCATAAAGGAGAGTTAGTACGAGTCAATGAAGATGAAGTTGCTTTCAATATTTTTAAAGCTATGAACCATCCATATATCATCGCAGGAATCATGTTCTTTATAGAGATATTCGTGCAATATGATAATCGATTACCAACTTTGAAGGCAGGTGAAGAATGCTTAACTACAATCTATCTATAAAGATGAGAAGACATTGAAATGAAAGAGATAATCCTTTCTCTGCAGATAAAGAAGCTTTACTTTTAAGCCACCGTAACATAAGTATTTGGAGTTAAACTAGAGGACCAATTCTTAAATCATCGATAGAAGATCGTAAAAATGGAATGAAAACCGTTACCTTTAAATCACGAAATATGCTTTTCTAAGCGATAATCTATTACCGATTATTATATCATCTACTTTAGCGAGCGTAGAAGATCGATTAATAAGAATGTTAAGAAAGCATAAAAAGCTTTGGATGGGCGATTGCGATATTCGAGGTATTAATACGAATTTATGTTCATAAGATAATTACGAAGAGGATGCTAAACCTTGTATTCAACATAGCGCCGCCTTCCAACCGAATTTACGATTAATCGTCAAGAAAGAGGTCATTAAACTATTAGAAATGAGGATAATCTTTCTATATCAGATAGTGAATAAGGTTAGTCCAACTCAGAGTGTACCAAGAAAAGGAGGTTTCACGCGATGAAAATGATAAGAATGAATGGATTCCAACAAGAAATTACCAGGATATCGAATGTGCATGATTTTAGAAAACTAAATGATCATACTAAGAAGATCATCATCCACTTTCATTTATAGTTCAAATGTTGGAGGCGTTTAAATGGTCATAAATATTCTTATTTCTTAGATGATTATTCGAGTTATTCTGAATCTTCATTGCGGCGGGGAGATAGAGAAAGACTACTTTCACATGTCATATGAATCTTTTGCGTATAAAGAATGCGTTTATTTATGTAATGCTCTGCTGCGTTTCAAAGATGTATGATAATCTATATTTTACGATATGGTTGAGAAATTCTTAGAAATTTTTATGGGCGACTTTGAGTGTTTATGGAAAGATTCTAACAGTAAGTGTTTGTCGCACTTTAGAAAAGATTTTACAGCGTTGTGAGATACCAATTTAGTTAAAGCAGAAAAATGTCATTTAATGGTATCGAAGAAATTATTTTAGTCATAGAATCTCTGAAATAAATTGAAAA